>APFE031118900.1:2745-37552 GCA_000404065.3 Pinus taeda | reverse complement strand
CCCTATTGGCCCTTTGTAGCAGATTTTCTAAGTGAAAATTGACTCTTGCAAGCCATATTTCTCTATCACCCTCAATTGAAGTAAAGTGACCAGTGCTTCTTCCTCTTGGATTTCTGATTTACCCTTGTCACTTTATCTCTTAACCTCGAGAAGTTCCAACTCCATGAGGACATGCTTATCACTCAGATGCTTGTTCTCTTATTTCAGATGTGTGATTACATACTTGGTTCTCGCCACATTTTCCATCAATGCTTGGATTTGAGCCTCCTTCTCCTGTATGATGATGTTTTCTTTTGTTGCTTCATCCCGAGCCTCCAAATCAATTGCCTCGATGCCATGATGAATATGATGTTGTTCTAGCTCATCATGCTCCATCAAATCAAAATCCCTCTCCTCCTCATAATATTTGTCTTCTCTTTCCATGTTTTCCAAGCTTTGAGGCTGTGTACTCCTAGAAAAGGGTTGGAGGGGGTGAGTAAGGGTGATTAGAAATGAGGGAAGGGGAAGTAATATTGTGGGGTATTTGGTGGACTAGGTAAACATGAAAATGAGTGGGAGGTTATGAACCATGAAAATGAGGGAGAGGGGCTAGGGTTTTAGGGTATTGCTTTGGGGATGAAGGAAGAAGGGATATGGAGTGATATGGAGTGGTATGGATTGATATGGAGGAGGGGTTTAGGGGTTTATGGTTTTAGTGATAAGTGATGGGAGGAATAGTAAGGGTTAGGGTTTTTAAGGCATAAATAGAGGAGATTATAGGGTTTCACATTTAGCCTCGAAAATTATCTTCAAATGCATTAATTGAAATCCCATGATGAAGTTCAGGGACTACACTTACTTGTTTGAGGGGAAATAAGACAAAATTGGTGTTTTTTGGGTGGAAGGACGTCGTTTTGGCCCTTTCTGTCCCTACGTGTAGCGCCTCCTATAGAAACACAGTGCCTCCTAGAGGCACGTAGCAACTTTCTCTACACGTTGTGCTGTTGTTTTTTGCACAGGGAAAATTGGCCTACACGCAACACTCTTTCCCTATGCACAATGTTGCGGCTTCTACGCGCAATGCCTCTTAAAGCTGACTTTTGGCTGCCTTCCCAATGTCAAAATTGAGCCCATGATAGCTAGTTGGAAAGTGCTTCATGTCTAAATTCCATAATATCTTGAATTTCTCGTTTTGGAGCTCCTTTTCCCTATCAGAAACGCAATCTCCCAAGACTGGTCAAAATGTGTAGAATGAGGCTGCGAAAATGTAGAGTGTTGTTACAGTCAACGTTTGGAGGTCTTCATCAACTCGAAATTGAGTTCATGATATCTCATTGGAAATATTTGTTTATCTAGTTATCATTTGACTCATCCAGAAAGTCATTTGGACACTCCAGAAGTGCAGCAACTCTCCTGTGGAAAATGATTGTTGGGACATTTCTCCCAAACCATGAGACCTGTGTAAAACCTAAAAGAGGTTTTCTTCTTGGGTCTATGATGGATAAAAAGCTCTCTATAATTTTTCAAATTCATCTTTTCGTGCTCATAAACATCATTTGAATAAAACCTATACCGATGTGTGGAATAGGGGATTTGTAGAAATGAAGAGAAATGAAGGGGATGAGGGGCTTCTAAATTCTTGAGAAAACTTTTGGAAGTAGGGAGGGATGTTAGGAAGCAGGGGAAAGTTGGATTTCAAGGATTGAGTGAGGGGAAGGGGTCCAAAATGGAAAAACACGGGCCTAAACTAGAAAAGTGTCAAATTGTAGTAATAGTCTAGGGTTTGTGGGAAAATGATGAATTTGAGGATATCAGTGATGGGAAGTGTTTACGAAGCTATATTCAGGATAGGGGAAGGTGTATGAGAATTATGATATAATTTTTGTTGATGATTTGACCATTGTATTCATGAAACCAAGAAATTTGCCTTCAAAACCCTAAGAGAGGGAAATGAGCCTTACCAAAGCACAGCTGAAGCACAAACAAGGTGTAAAATGACCCATTGAAACCTGAAATAATGATGACAATTATTTAAATGATGGTACACTCAACCAAATGGTGACATGAACCAATACTTGGAAAACTTTGGAAGGAGTGAAAACAATCCTAGACCTAATACTTAGTGACCAAATTTTACTTGAAGACTCACTGAAATGATAAAAATTTGACTTTGACACCCCAAGACCACTTTATAAGAGTATATTTGATCACTGGTGGAAGGCTGCAAAGACTAACAATGACAATAGGTCATAAAGGTAAACTTGTTTCATACAATTCTTTAGAGAAAGAAAAGAATGTCACTTTTAGAAATGACTCACCTGTTGTCAATAAGGGTAAAGGTTGTGTTTTTCTGGAAGAAAAAGTTAAAGCTGGTAATGTTATGTATGTTGATGGATTAAATCATAACTTCTTGAGTGCTAGGCAAATGTGTGACTGTTAGGAGTTTTATTTGTCATTCTAAATCCCCTAATATTAAATTATCAACCAAGGATCTCGTAGTCTTTGAGTCACACTACATATTGATTCAGATTTAGAATTAAGTACAGATTTGTTAGCTTTCCTCTTATAATGTAAATATGTTGAAGTGAAGAAGCCTCTTTTTCCTAATTTTATTCTATCCAAGCATGTGAAATAACAACCTATCTGCTTCAGAAATCCATTAGAAACAACTTAATGAAATCATCCTTATGCACACCATTCCATTCTATAAACAACAAACTTCTACATGCAATGAATCACACTGTATATTGTTTAAATTTGAAGAATTAGTACAGTTCAAACACTCATTAAATTTTACTTTGAATTGATCACTAATAATATAAGACATAATCTATCAAAGAAGGTGAAAAATCTTGTGACAGATTCCACTCATCCAAACAAACCATTTTTCTTAAATATTAACTTGCAATGAAATCACATTGATACACTTATTATGAAAATAGTCATAAACTATTTGTAGAATTAAGACTAAGTCAAGTAAAATAATAATTTAACCAACCACTCTAGGTCTAATAGAATCAAAGAAACTGAATCTGATCAAAACACTAAATCTAAATCTCGGGTCTCACCAACAAACTACTTAACAAACTGAGATACTTGCTCCCATTCATTTCCTCATTAACTAAATTCAATGCAAGAACCTCAACAAACATTATTTGAATCAAACTCAAGAAATCGAATCTGGAACTATCATCATTAAATAAAACTCCAACAAATCGAATCCACTATCCTAACCACACTCAGAAAACTCTTACAGTAAACACACTCCAAACTTCAAAGCTGACTCAACCCTCCCTTAGTGTATTATATCTAAAGTAATAAATGTGGAACTTGAGCATTTATGTATACACACAACACCATCAAATTTCAGGAATAAAGGCTTTAAATTCTTCTCAAGGTTCAACTATTAAATTGACAAGATTTCATAAATGCTCCTGCATGACAAAGTTTCATAAAGGAAATAGAGACATGTCAAACCATTATCTAGCACAACCTTGATTAGTTAATGGTAAATGAGGAGGAGGATTTAATTTTTTCAATTTTGATTCAGAAAACCACAATATAGATTTAAGTATAGAATGGATCTACTAGTTCAAAACCTCAAAATAATTCCTCACACAAGATTTCTACTATGAATCAATTAAACAAACCAATTCTAAAATCTAAACTAACTATAAGACTTGTTTCTAGAGGTGGTGGGCCCTTGCCACTCCTGGGGAAAGTTAGATTAACTCAATGGAAATGAAATTTAAAACACAACCATTATACTCAGAAAAAATTAACATTGGAGCTCAATTAGATTAAGTTCAAAATTCCAACACATATATCATCTCTAAAATCTTGAACAAATTATGGTCTTACAAAATTTAATAGTTCTTCATTGCTAGCTGAATACAAAACAAAACTGGTCTTAAAAGGATGACCGATGAAAAATGGACTTAACTAATTATTTTATACATAGCAAGAAATTTGAAACAATCGCTAACATAGGTCATGTGATATCCTTTCTGAGGTCGATCTTTAACTGGATGTGTTTATCCTTGAAAATTGTTTTCCATCCTCGGGCATGAGGATATTGGGGCTTGATATCTCAAGATATCCTGTGAACCATTTACTGTCATACTAAGGAAAGTTGTTGAACATGTGAATAGGAATTTAAGTATAGAATGGTGACCAACACTTGAATGGTGAAGTGTCCATCTCCTTGTGCTTTCACCCAGGTATTAAAAAGTCCAACTGTATTTCAACAAATTCTATAGCTACGAGTCCAAGAGGTAGATAGTTAGGAGTAGTCTAATAAGTATGATCCCATAAATCTATCCAAACTTAATCAAAAACATTGAAATAATGCTAAGTAGAATATATTTACCTCTAGTTTTATAATAATAAGGTTTTTTCAGTAAAAGTTATAGTAAAAAGGGTAAAAGGAGTGTAAATGTAGGTAAATGGACTGAAGATAGGGGTAAATATGGTAACAAAAATGGGCTCCAACATCCCCCAATACTTGTACGAATGCATATACTTGTACGAATGCATGCCCTCATGCATCTACTACTGTTCAACAAAATGACAAAATTGGAGAGTTCAGTACTCAAATCCCTATTGCCTTGACTAAAACCTCCAAACCATGATGAACCGAGACTGAATAATTCTAAAAACACAAGGACAATTTCTGATCATCCAGTTTCATGGCAAGTTTGAGTCGGATCGACTTCCAACGAAGTAGTTGTTTTTTTATAACTTTAATGCATCATTCTGAGATGTAAGATAAATATTGGTGTCCCGATATTGTTGATTGATCCCCTGAACATAACAAAATATAAATTTATACTTGTGTGCATGTTCCTGCAACTTTTAATTCTTCTTCTGTAGTTTACTTACAAGGGACTACAGGTCTTCTTCCTCGGCAACTGGAGAGGTTTTGGCTAGTGTTGTAGACTGCTAGGAAGTACTTCCTCCTCAAACTTAGCCAGTGATATCGCTATTATTTTTAGTGCATTGTTTCTTATTACTCATACTCCTATTGAGCGGTTGCTGAGGTGGAGACATGGTTAGAAAATCGTGATCAATGTCCTACGGAATTCTTTCTTGAACAAAGGGATATTAATTTCTTCACTTCGTGGATCTTGCTTGTAAGTGTCTAGGTTAGGAGAGGACAAAACATCGACAGTGTTTAGGTTTTTATTACCTGAGATAAGAAAATACTTCTTACTCATAGCCCTAGTACAACGTCGGAGAGCAGTCAAAGTTTTTGTGACATGCTGGGAGGGAGTGGTAATTGGCTATGAATCGGTTAGGAAGAACTTCCTTTTCCATATGAGGT
The DNA here is from genome assembly GCA_000404065.3 of Pinus taeda. Taxonomy (NCBI): domain Eukaryota; kingdom Viridiplantae; phylum Streptophyta; class Pinopsida; order Pinales; family Pinaceae; genus Pinus; species Pinus taeda. Next base: position 32,250 of record APFE031118900.1, on the reverse strand, counting down.
TAGTGTTTATTTTTTCTATATGTGGTTCAGGGACTATGGAAATAGGTTCTTCGGTTTTGGGAAAAGGAACCTCCTCATCGTCAGCTAGCATATATACTTCAGTATTCTCAGGTTGGTGTCTTTGGCCCTTTCTCCCTTTTTGTTTCTTGCTCTTTCCTTACTTTGGGGCTACTTGTTTATCCAATACACTAGAACTCAACATTGTGTCCTGAAGATTTTCTGTGGGTTTTCCTCCATATGAAGAGTAGACTCCGTTACTGGGCTAGGGTTGTGTTTGGGGTTTTGGGAAGTCTCACCTTTCAAGCTTGAATACTTCGATGCAGAGCTAATGAGCCATTGTCGACCCTTAGTCTTTGTTTCTTCCCCTGAAAATTTTTCAATGAGGAAGTCCTCCTAGGACTTCCGCCTTTTTCTTAGCTCTTATACTATAATTATTTTGATCAAACTATGATGATAGAGGGTGGTTTCAGGGTTCTTACTGGAAAACTGAACTCCTTGGGCCATCTTATGGAAAACAAATTGTAAGTAATAACAAAAATTCATTCCTCAATTCTTAAAGAAGTGCAGTAGTAATCAATATGATAGATGAAAACAACATCATACCTTCCCTCACACGTAATGAACCTTTGGAGCACTGTGACTAACAGATGCCAACTTTCCTCCAAACAATTCTCTTGGACTAGATAAGAGTCTGGTACGTAGGCTTAAGGAACTTGGTACAATATGATACATCCATGTGTCCACCCTTGAAGAATGTATCGCCTGTGAATTTTGAAAGGTAACCTTATAGCCTTACTAATGGATTCCTCTGAAATATTAAACTTCAAATTTCCCACTTTCACATTTTCTCCATCAAATTTCTGTGCAAAAACTAGGGTCACCCTGTCGTTTAATCCTTGGAAATTCCTAAGAAACATTATCCATCCTTTGCCTTGAATCAACCCATTCTCTACACTACTCATATTCGGGACTTCTTGAAAACTAGACGAAAGTAGGCTCATGCCTGTCGGCCCCCATGCCTAAACGAAGCTAAGTCTCAAGGATCCCTTTTGCTGTAAAATGAACCTCCACACTGAATTTCTCAATGCTCTGAACTAGAGAATTACCGCACTGCTACTTAGGCTTTGATAATTTATTTTTATAAAGAACCATGTTTCCATGGCCGAGCCGATAGCCTCCAATGATAATTTGGTACCCAACAAGGTCGTACAGTGTGTGGATGGTTCGAGGGGCGACAGTTAAGTAACGACATTAGGCATCATGATGGCCAAACATTTGATTATGAATCATGATTTGAATTGATAGGGGTTGTGTCATCATGATTAAGAAAAGAGTGGGGGATGGTAAAGAGGAATTGATAATTATTGGAAGGAGTGATACGATAATGATAAGTAATAGAGGTAAAGTATTACATAGATTATAATGAAATGTCTTTAATTTAGTTTAGATAAACAATAGTCGCATACCTTTAGTTACAACTCATAATAATATTGGATCTCAAAGCTAGAAGATTCATGTTAAATTCATTTTGGATCAAGGGATAGTAATAGATATGAAATATTCTACCCCTGCAAATCATGTTAACCACTGAAATCTATATGCAGCTTTCCTCCCTTAAAATTTCACATTTTGGAACTTCATAATTTATAATAGTGCCCAGTTAAGTACATAGAGTTAAATATAGGATGCTAAGTACAAAATAATCCTGAACTATTGGAAAACAATGCCTCTCTTTGGTACATTTTCACACAGTTGACTGGAAACTTTGTCTTCAAAACATCATGCAGGTCCTAAAATATCATCACACAGCTTGTTGTGATTTTCCTTGAGACCACCAAATATATTCAAATACATCATCCCATGGATTTTGACCATGCCTGACATGATTTTTGCCTGGGGCATTTCATGTTTGGGGAGTCTGAAATGTCCCAAAAAAGACTCCAGGGTTGTTCTTTCCATACTTATTCTGTTGAGTCTGAAAAAGAATAATTCTATGCTTAGTAGATCCCTAACTACTTCCAGCTCATTAGGTTAATGAGCCTAAAGTAGCCATATGCTTGAGGCATTCATTTTTAGAGAGTCTGAATAACCCAAAGAAGACTCCACGAGGCTTCTTTTCCATAAATATTCCACAGAGCCCAGAAAAGAATAATTTTGTACTCAGTGGATCCCTAAACTACTACTGTTCCATTAATTTTCATGAGCCTAGATCAATATCTGCTAGGAATTTTCATTTTTTGAGAGTCTGAAAAGCTCAAAGAGTACTCCAAAAGGTCTGTTTCCATAATTAATCTATCAAGTCTAGTTAAAGGAATAAACTTACCGAAGACAGATTTCTCCTTTATTCTACATGAGATGGGGGGAGAACACCTATAAATATGAAAAATATATCAGCTCGCTATTTATTTATATTATATACATATATATAATAATAAATAAATAAAATCAACTCGAAGGACCAGCAGGCCCTTTCCTTGAACTAATTCCATCACTGAATCTTGCATCACTCGCTATAGAAACTGTTGGCGAGAAAGTGGTCGGTGATATAACTTTAGTTGATGACCATTTAACAAAAATGAGGTTTGTTCAACATCAAAGTGGAAAATTTCCCTTTGAAGTGTTTGAATTTACTGTCATATAATAGTGTCTAGTCCCCAGGGTGAAAGGCCTTTCTTGATAAATTTATCATGACACCAAGCTTTGTGGTCCTATACTAGCATATTCTACTAGAATGCATCACGTCTAATCTCATACAACTCATTCAGCTGCATCAATATTTTCTCTGGAGACTCATTTAAGTTCATTCCTATCTGAGTGGCAGTTCATAATGTTTTTACCTAAAACTCGATAGGAAGCAACACTTGTTTTTCATATACTAATTCATAAGGAGTGTTCCCTACCATATTCCTCCAAGTGATACGATAAGCCCACATGCTTCAAGTAATCTATCAACCCAATATCCATGGTGGAGTTGAATGGTCTTAGTAAGAATAGATTCTAAGACTTTGTTTGTAGATTCCGCCTCTCCATTTGCTTGGGTGTGGTATGGGGTGGATTTCTGATGCTTAATATGATATTTCTTTGTAATGGCCTTCACCAACTTGGATGTGAATTGTGTGCCTTGGTCAGTAACGATCTCTTAGGCACCAAAAATCTAGTGAAGATTTATTCGAAGAGGAAATATACTACTTCTTTCTCGGAAGCTAAATACAAAGCCTTCGCCTCTACCCATTTTATTACATAGTCAATCCAAACCAATATGTATCTCTTTTTCCTAGACATGGGAGTGATGGGCCCCACAAAATCCAATGCCCACTTCTCAAAGGGCTCTATTAATATCTTCGTTTGGAGAGGCATCTCATATGAAGGAACTGGCCTCCCCATTCTTTGACAAGCATCACAACTGGATACAAATATTTTAGCATCTTCCAAAAGTGTGGGTCAATAGTATCCTGCATGGAGGACTTTATAAGTTGTTCGTTTATCTGCAAAGTGCCCCCCATAGGGCTCACTATGGCAAGCCTTTAGAACATCGAACATCTCATATTCCCACACACATCGCCTCATAATTAAATCAGGCCCTGTGCGGAACAAATCTCCTTCTATCCAAGAAAAAATTGCACTTCGTTGTATGATATTATGTTTTTCCCTGGTGGAAATATTATGTGGTAGATTTCCTGGCACAAAATAGTTAGCTATGTCAGTGAAACAGAGAGTGAAAGTTGATATCATAAACAAGTCTTCGTCGGGAAGATCATTTGGAATTGGGGCTGAAGACTTGTCCAGAGAAATGATCATTCACGATAAAAAGTCGGCAACCAAATTATCTCGTCCTGGTCTATCAATCACAATAATGTTAAATTCTTGCAATAAAAGTAACCTTCTAGTGATTCTTCCATTAGTCATAGGTTTATTCATAAAAAATCTAATGGAAGAATGATATGTATGAACAAAGGTTTCATAACCAGTGATATAATGTCTAAATTTGCTAATGGAATGTACAACTACTAATAATTCTTTTTCAGTAATTGTATAATTTAATTCAGCGAGAGAAATATTTTTGCTAATGAAATAAATAGCACAAGGAATGTTATCCTCCCTTTGTCCCAATACTGCTTTGAGGAAAGTGTCTAATGCATCCATGCAAATGTGAAATGGAAGGGACCAATTTGGCCCTCTTAAAACTGGAGTTGTAGTTAGTTTGTTCTTTAGTTCCTGAAAATCATTTTGGCAGTTAGTATTACATATAAAATCAACATCTTTAGTAAGCAGTTTAAACAAAGTTCTGCAATTTTCGTAAATTTTTCAATGAATCTTCTATGGTACCCTATGTTTCCTAGAAATATTCTTACCTCTTTTTGTGATGTAGGGATTGAAATATGTGACATTACCTCTATTTTCACAGCATCAACATCGATCCCTTGAAATGATATGTGATGCCCCAAAAAACACCCTTAGTTTGCATCATTTTACATTTAATACTACTAAGGGCTACATGATCTTCTTGACATCGAATCAATACCTTTTCCACGTTTTCTAGAGCCTGAGGAAAATCAACCCCATATACTATGAAGTCGTGCATGTAGACTTCTACACAGTCATGTATGAGATACAAAAATATGGGCAAAACAACTTGCTGAAACGTTGCTGGGGCATTGCACAAGCCAAAAGGAGGTACTCTATAAGCATAAGTACCTGATGGATAGGAAAAGGTGGTCTTCTCTTGGTCCTCTGAGGCTATGTGAATTTGGTTGGCATCACTATACCCATCCAGAAAAGAGAAGTATCTTTTTCTTGATAATTTGTCTAGTACTTGATAGATGAATGGAAGGGGAAACTAATCCCGCAAAGTAGCCTTATTCAATTCTCGATAGTCAAGATAGATTCAACATTTACCATTTTTCTTTGGGACCACCACCAATGGTGACACCCATTTACTGTAAGAAATGGTATAAATGAAATATGCATCTAAACGTTTCTGCAACTCATCTTTAAAAATTTCTTTCAAGGCTGGATTCATACGCCTCTGAGGCCACCTAAGATGTATCATTTCATCATTTGTATAAATATGGTGTATGCATGTGTCTAGATGAATACCTTTCATATCCAAGTAGTCCTAGGCAAATGCTCTAAATTGTTGTTGTAGCATATTTGATACTTTCTCTTTCTATTTTGTGCTCAATTCGGTACTAATGTACAATGTCTTTCCATCACTGATTTTAATAGGTTCAGAAGCCATTTCTCTACTATATTCTAATGCTTCCATAGTGAATGTTGCAAATACATATGGATGACAGGTCTCTTGAAACTCATTGCTAAAAAAATGTTGATAGCCACTAAAGGAAATATGATAATTAATGCAAGTGATATCAAACAAAAACTGTTGTAAAACATGTTCTTCTGTTTGACCTTGAAATCCTCTCAATTGTTCTAAAATTAATAGAGGAAACATACAATCCTATTCTCCATAAGGATTTGCTAACCACAAAGGTACTTCAGTAGCCTTTTGGGTGGGTGGAAACATGGTTAATGTCTGATTCTGCACCCCATTGGAAATAATCATTTCCCCATGCCTACAACCAATGACAGCATTAGTTGTAGCCAACCATGGTTGCCCCAAACTACTGGTCACCCAAGTCTAGAGGATTTTGGGGAAATGACAATAAAATCGATGGGATACTACCAATAAGTTGTGGCCACCACTATATCTTCTAGAATTCCCACTGGCTTAACAATAAATTTGTCTGCTAATTCTAGCACTATGGGAGTAAGACTAACTCCTTGCAGTTGTAAATATGTCATGGTGTCAATTGCCATGGCATCAATGGCTGCGCCCAAATATAACAAAGTTTTTGGTAAAAGAGTGCCATTTATTTATATTGTTACCACAAGATTTCCTGGGTCATTATATTTTAATGGAAAATCAGATTTCATTTCTATTATTTGACTGACCACCTTAACATTTTGATTTGTATTCTTCTTTCTCCCTGGTTTCTTGATACATAGGTCCTTGATGAGTTTGTTATAAATAGGAATGTCTTTTATAATTTTTAACGGAGGTATTTGTATACACACATTCCTTAATTCAGTTTCTAGATCATATTCTATAGGCGCCTTAGTTTTCTTGACAAGTAGCCTTTCCAGGTAAGGAGGTTCACTCAGTCCTTCTTCTTCATTATTTTTTTGTTTTTCTATTTGTTGGTATGTTTCATGAGGGTCCTCTTTTTGAATTATCACAACTAACTTCTCCCTACTGACTGTTTCCCTGATCTTAGTTGTATTTCATTCATGGGGACAATGGAAATAACATCATTGGGAAAAGGCTGCAATTCCATGTTTTACAGAGGTTGAGGAGGTTTATTATTGTTGGGGTTAACAACATGTTGTGTAGGCATCAAGGTAGGATGAGGTGGATTAAATGATTGTGGTGCCTGTTGAGGTGATGAGTTAGAGCTTGAGGGTAAAAGTTGGTACAAAGGTGGTGGCAACGAGGGTTGAAGATAATAATTTGGGTTATATCCTTGCTGATTTGAAGGGGTTATCTATGTGTAGGGCATGTTAGGCATGCTTTGGAATTGAGGATATGACTGATTTTGGGGCTGAAATGTATTCCCGTAAAATTTTCCTCTCCACCCTTGGTTGCATGGGAAATTTTGGGGTTGTTCATTATTCTAAGGAGGGTAGGATGGCTGAAAGTTCCACAGTTGGTTTTGAACAAAGTTTTGTGGGTTAGAGTCCTGATATATGTTTTGATTTGGCCCATTCCATGAAGGATTTTTGTTTATTTGAGATGGGTCATTAGCCTCCATATTTCCTTTATAAATGGCTTGAAATCGGAGAATGGATGGGCTTTTTTTGGTGCATGTTCCAAGGCACAAATTCCACATATTTCAACCATATTGATAGGGCATTCCCTCTCCATATGTTTTTTTTTACATTTAGGACAAAAGCCTTCCATGGCAACTCTCTCCTCTTCTTGTTTTCTCTTAATTTTTAAGGTGCCTAGTTGGTCACTAATCGTGTTTAAAATGTTTGTTTTAATAAAATTTCCGAAAATATTTCACAACTCAATCTTGGTAATGACATTAGATATATAATTCAAGTTCTTAAGCACATAATCTCTTGGGTTGTCCTTGAGTCTTTTACCTACTTTAGCTTGACTCCTTGAATATGCTCGGCATAATTCAACTACTTCAGTAAAATGCTTTTTATAAATATCACTAGCACTTAAGAGATTTTGTGACTGAATACATTCTTCCCTTAATCCTTTCAAGAAGATAGTCCTAATGGACCGTTCATCTAAGGCTCCCCCCCGTGACTTATGATAGTTATAAAGGAATCTCTCTAGATATTCTTCTAGGATTTCATCCTCCATCTCTTGCATCCTAAAGATATCATTTACATATCTACTTTTATATTAGTCCTGATATTTTAAAGGGAAAAGAGATTTCATATCGTCCCACGAATTAATGGTATGTTCTCCTCGGCTCATGAACCATCTCAAGACTGAGTCTTTTAGGGTGGCAGGGAATAATTTCAGTTTTCTTACATCGTTATAATAAGTATAGCTTCTACAAATTATATCAAATTTAAATAGAAACACATCAGGGTTTGATCTAAAATTTTGGGCAAACTTGTTAATGCTATGCAAGCTCCCTCATCAGTCAAAAGAAATGCGTTTAGGATCATCTCAACTTAACCAAAATGTAAAGGAGTATGTGTCAAGTATTGAGTGTCTTTTATGAGCAATTTATGAGGTTAATTAGTTTTTTAAAAACACATATACAACAAGTAAATTGCATATAATTAAAACACAACAAACTCATAACACAAAGTTGATAAAGGAGTTCACCCCTCCTGGGATACATTTCCTTGCACTTGCTTCAGTGGCTAGGCCCTCTTTGGAGTAATGTTCAATTCTCTAATTACATGCACTTGTAGTGCTCCAATGGCTTTTAAAACTACTCCATTGGATTCAAAAGACCTAAAAACCCCAAAAATGACTTCCCAAGCTCTGCAATTGGACTTCAACTGACCTCGGCTTAACCCCTTCTCCTGTTAGCCCTATGCTTCCTTAAACTTAAACGTAGAAAAATCATGTACCGAAGTGCCTTTCTACCTCTGCAACCTATTAAACTGTGTTAAGAACATCCAAATCATCTAGGAATGACTCTTTATGAGCCAAAATTGGTCAAAATATGCCAAAGTTATGGCCTCTTTCATTTTCCCGAGGAAAACTCCACCAAATCTGGAGAAACTCTAGTTAAACCCACCAAATTTGGAGTACTTCCGGATTTAACGAACCTGCCAAAAATAACTGCAACTTAATCTACAGTTTAATTAATGGTTAAACAATATTAATTAATGTTAAGCTCCACTTAGTGCTTAATGACGCAGTTAGCGTTAAGCACCAGTTAGCGGTTTCACAGTGTTGGTCACATGCTAGCGTTATTGCCAGTGGTTACCTCCAAACTTCAACGCACTAAAATTTAAAAGGGTTTGTGTGGGCGAGGTCATGAGTTAGATCCCTCAACTTTCCACTATAATTTTACATGACCTTTGGGAGGGCACATGGTGACCTCCGGGCTTGCCACGTGTCATCCTCTCATTGGTCCACCTCAATTTTCATTGACCAATAGCTTGCCGACACTTGCCCAAATCTGATTGAGCCATATATTGGAATATTTTAGGAATATTACTTGGAACACTTTTTTTGTTGACTGGGCTGTACAAATGCTTTGTCAACATCTCAGTGAGCTTTTACCCAAAATTTGTCTATTTGAAAAAACGATCAGAATGTGATATCTTTCTCATATGAACTTCGTTTTGAGTGAAACAAGTTGCTTTGGGATCTTATCTCTGAGATGGAAGCTGTCATTTAGGTTTTAATCAATTCTGAGAAATTTTATTTTTGAGCAAACTTTTTCCCCTAATCCAGATTTTGACCACTCCTTCCCACTGACAGGATTTTGGACCCATAAAAGTTGGTTATCTGATGACAGATGAATACTTATATCCTTCCCAAGTTCTATCAATTGATTCTACCTAGAAAAATATCCATGACAACCACTTGGGTTCATTAACATGTCTTGCCTTGCAAATGGCTTGGCACTTCGACCGAGGTTCCCCTTTTACTACTGACCCAATCCAACACTTGTTTCTTGCTTGCTATTTAAACACCTTGTTGTACAAAATCGATCCCTTGATGCTTGGAAAGCTGACTGATGGCCTTCCCACTACGAATCATGTTCCTCCTTTGCAACACATGCATTCGATGCAACCTTCTCCTCGGAAACCACTTTTCCAAGTTAAGCCCATCTAAGTGAACTACAACAATGAGTTCCAATATTAGTAATAAAAAAAAAAGAAATGAACATTCTTTTATGTCCACAGTTCCAAATTCCACATTTGGAGGAATGCATTCACCATCTCTTTCACTTCTTGGCATCAACACATCAAATGCATTGTAGACCATTTGATATTTTACAAGGGCTGCAATTTGTTTTTTGGAAATTTTGACCACTTTCACTTCTTGATTCAATAATCCTCTAGTATTAACATCTTGATCATGTCATGATTTGAGAATGAAGGCTAATCATGAGCCTCTTTCTCAAGCTTGGACCTTCCAAAATCCTGTGACATCTTGTCACAAGAAACACCATCAACCTTGAAAAACACTCATGCAAAAATATAACTTGACGATCGATTCCTTTTGCTTCTTCAAAGCAAAAAATGTCACATCATGTGAACATCACCATGTACTCTTACATCTTAGTGTATAAACCATCGAATAAACACAGGTCGACAAAACATGCTTCTTCAAACAACTAACTTTCAAGTCAAGCAAAATCATGTACAACAACTTGACGATTTACAACAAGAATTCCACATTCTCATGAAACAATTCGTCACATCTCCCTTTCATCTTTGGAGACAAAATCAACTCTTCCAAGTTGATATAACATACATATAATAATCAATCAACCACACAAGCCAACACTCATGCATGTGCGAATGATCAACATTCTCAAGTTGACAACATACATGTTAACAAAGCAATCAACTAACAGAAGTCAATCACTCATGCATGTTCAAGAACAATGAAACTATTAAAACTTCCTCTGTTCACACACACAAACTCTCATGCATGTATAACAATTCTCAACTCTCTCACAAGTACAATCACAAGTACAATAATCCCATTAGTATGTACGAGTAGTTAAAGAGTTAAGATGACCATATTTTCTGCAATAAAGTGAGTGAACATACTCCACGTTTGAACACCTTACTAGTGTAAACATGCAAGTTCAAGAATGAAACATGCATGAAAATTTGCAGTTGCAAATTTCCATATTTGTTGTTGTTTTAGTGTTTTCTTCTAAAATATGTACGAAAAGAACCCACTTAAGATTGTGGATGACAAACAATCTCAACAATATAAATGGTTGTTAAACATTGTAGATCTGTCGCAACTGATAGAAGCAAAACCTGCCAAAATTCTTATCTATGCCACAATCATAGTTAACCAACAAAAAGAAATAGCAATAACTCCAATCATCCAATGGAAACCAGATATACAAAGAATAATTTTATTATAACACTTGTGAAGGGAAAAAATAAATGTTACCAGTCCCCCTCTATGGGATGGGTTCTTGGCTATCCTCAAACATCTTCAGTGTGTGTAGAGTCTCTCTCCTCTATAATGTGTAAACCCACTAAAAATATGGTGTATGACAATGAAAATAATCAGGTTATAACAGTGAGTGCAAAAATGAAAATAATCAAAAGTGAATAATGAATGGAAAACCCATCTATTTATAAGAAAATATTGAGTTATCCTCGAATAATGAGCAATAATAAAATATTATTAACCCCATTCTTGGAATAATCACTTGGGATATTTTATTATATTTAGTTAGGAGGGAAAAAGTATTTAAACTTTTATTTAGAAATAATAAATAAATAAATGATTTATTTATCATCTCAAGGAATTGGTTAAGAAATAATAAATAAATAAGGATTTATTTAATTATTCCTAATGGATTTAGTCAAATTTGACAAAGAATAATAATTAATTAGTGATCAATTAATTATTCTTAGAGAAAAATAAGATAATTAATGATTTATCTATTTATTTTCATTATTGGGTCAAATATGACAAGAAATAATAATTGAACAATGGTATAATTATTTATTCCTAGAAGAAAATCAAATAAATAGTGATTTATTTAATTATTCTTCACGGGTTTAACTATAAATTACTTAACAAAGGTGGTTTATTAAGTAATTACTCACAGTGAAGGCAATTTTACTATGGTAAAATTGTCTTTACATGGTGTAATTCGATCCATCTAGTAAATTATGTTATATGATCAATTTTTTGTTGACAACAGGTTTCCCCCCAACGTACGAGTGTTAGGAGAAAAACGTATGACCGAAGTACATTGTAAAAACAAAATCACTAGACAACACAGGGAAGCCCAAAAGAGAGAGAGAGACCAATAAAGTTGAAGTGAAAGAGGATAGGGACAAAGGGGGCGAGACCAATCAAAATCTCATTTTATGTTGTGGTACTAGACCTCAATGAGGTGGGGGGGCATACCCATACCTGCCGAGATAAATTAGTATAAAAATAATGGTGCGCCCAGAAACATAAAACTAAGTAATGAAGTACATGTTGAATGGTACATGACATGCTGGCATAACAGAGCCAGAAAATAATACAATGTGTCACATATACACAACGCACCTGGAAAAACATGAGCTAGGAATGAATATAATAATATAAGAGTACATGATATATAATGGCCCTTCCCTAAAAAATGGGTGGGAGGTAGGGCAGAACAATCGGAGAAGCCCTGTTGAACAAGGAAGGGATCTGCAAAACTGAATGGATCATTTGAAGGAGACGTGCATGCTATGAACATTGCGATCGGTAGGAACCGGACCCATCAGATCTATGAAACTGCATCTGAGGCTATAGCATAATAGGAATTCATCCAGGCATGTGGGGGGATACCTGAAGGGCCACCCCCTCATGAGGTCTCAAACATCTCACACACACCCGAGAATCACTCGTACAATCTACTGCATCATTGTACCATCAAGTGTATGATTCACGAACATGAAATGACCAAGTCAAAGGGAAATAATGAGTCCCTCTACTCGATCCGAGGTGCCAAAAAAGAATGTAAGTTGGAACCAAGATACACCATCCTCTAGGCTGTTCCTCTGGAATAAATGAGCTGATATCGACATAATAGGGCCCACGATAGGTGAGGCTATGAGGATCCTCAATTAAGGCATGAGGGAAAATAGTAATGTGACTGATGGAATCACACCATGGATAATGGGAAAAGTGGTGATGAGGGACAAAGAGACTACTTCCCTTGTCAGAGCATAAAGTGCATGGTTGACCTCGCAATGACTGACTCAACTTCGGAGGGGATGAGGACAATATGGCTGGAAGCAAAAATTCGCAACACAAGATGAACGATATGAAAATATGGATGGAATTTTGTGACATTATAGTATTGGACGTGAAATTGACTCCATGGATGCAAGGGTGACTCATTGTGGATACTCTGAACAAGGGTGACTCGATGATGCTGCCACACAGAATAGGCCCAGTGGGGACCATGAAGACATGAGCAAATGATGGTTACTCATGAAAAAAATCGACACATGGTATGAAAAGTATTAAGGGAAGGTGGTCCCTAAGGTACAAGAGTCGTAAGTGAAGGAATTTGATTTTAAGAGGCGATGAAGGGACCCTTCGTGGAAAAATGGCTTTCGGGTGAAGTGTCAAATCATCAAAAATTGAGGAAGACCCATTAGACTACTCGATGGGAGATTTCCAATGGTGCTAATGGTTCATCAAATGGAGCTATGGTCGAGTCGCAATGTGCGATAGAAAAACTATGGGTTTTCCTATAGAAGGGTGTTTTCCCTCCAATTTGAGAGGATGAGAAGGCCCTAAATCTTGCGGAGATCATAGTGGACAAACTGACCATCAGAATCAGGATATACGACTTTCAGGAAAGTGGCCTTACTTGTCTAATGATGGCCTTAATGCTTCTTGTAACAATGGCTCCTAGTGAAGAATTAAGGGAAGAGGAAAACGAGAATGAATTACTAGAGGAGGTCTAGAATCACCTTCACCCATGAAGTCAAACATGGGGACTATGTGGACTTACATAGAATATTTGAAGATATGGTATCAAACTTCTACGATATGCGATATGAATATGGTTCACCTGGGAGGCTGGTAGGAAAAACTATCCAAGGAATGGGAGGATAATCGACCATACCTAGATTTGGTGGGATCTAGGCTGAGACTTTGGTTAATCAATGGCTGAGGGAAAACCATCATTCCTCCAAGCATGGGATACTACCAGTAAGCATATGTGATGGAGGGGACTGATCTGGTATGCAAAGATGGGAATGATGCCCCCTAGCGAGAGGCGTTTTTAGACTGCCATTGTGTTCCGAGTGCTTGAAAAAGGGATTCAAGTATCTCGTTACAACTTGGCATGAGATCCTCCAGAGGAGATCTAGGGGCCTATGTGCCCCCCTAGTATGTTATGGACATACTCGATGTATTTAGAGAGGTGGACTCCAAATATGGAAGGAAGTACACATGATGGTGCATATCATCCCAAGGGTAATTAGGGGTAGTCATGGCTTCCATGATGTCCTCATTAGAATGGAAGATGGGGAGATGAGAGGAATATTGTCTACATGATGTAGTGGAGGTACCTGGTGCATAATCCTGAGAAAGAAGGTTCACATACGTATCATTTGAAACGATAGATGATGAGATGGTAGATGGAGCATCTACGGATGTTGAGACTGGGATTTTGTCGAAAGAGGTTCGATAGAAGCATGCGCAGAAACCTCAGAAAGGTTTGACTGTGAGGAAATCAAGGATGATGACACGTAAAGGATAGGTCTATTGAGTCCATCATCTCAACATCGGGGGGGGATCACGATGGTGGGACCAGAGTCCCCCTATTTTGCTGTACTAGTGGCACCATAGTCCATGGGTAGAGGAGTATGTGTTCCACTATGAGTGGCCTCATATTCATGAAGCAGTCACGAAATTCATTGCGACAAGGGAAACAATGGGAATAGTAACCATGATGATCACACAAGGCACAAGGGTTACTTCTGCGTAACATTTTGAGTTTCTACGATGGAAAATCGACAAGTTAACATGGACTTCAAGGATATTTGACTCAGGGAATGTTTCATGAGCCAAAGGTTTGAGTTGAGGAAGCTCATGACAATTATTAGTGGCATGCCCAACAACTTCATCGAAAGCACATGGATGTGATAAATTTGGGGCTTTGGGGGCTGGAGAAGCTTGGGGAGCCTTGTCCTTAGGTTCTTTCCTCTTAGCTTTCCCCCCCTGTTTGGATGCTTTCACAACAGGAATGGGTTCCTGTTGAGGTTGTGATGGAACTGAAGTAGTGTCAGGGGCCATAGGGACTGGTTGAATCGGGGTCAAAACATGATAAGGTTGAGGCTGACTAAGTGGAATTCTCGCTGGGGGATCAACGTACCTTACTAGGATCCTGAGAGTCATGTTAGGAAGGACCAACGTAGCCATGACAAGGACAAAAAATACTCCCAAAGGGGAAAATAAGAAAGGTATCTGGCCTACGAGATAACGTCATGGTGGAATAGCTCCTGGATGGTTAAGAACTAGACGAACAATTCCTAGTAGGAACATAGGAGAGGCACCCACAAATGGAGGAGGTTCTGAAGGGGAGGATCTAGAGGGCTCAATTGGGATGGAAACAATGGAGTGCTTAGGAGTTGGTTGTTGATCGGATATATGAGACTGCTTGAGAGCAGGCCGTGAAAGTTGTAACATGCAAACAGTCATAGAGTTAGGCTCGGTGATGGGAGGAGGAAGACCAGGGAAATCACCCAATAATGAGGAATCCTTATAGAATCTAGGTGAATAATTGGTAAGAGGGGTTGGAGATTGCTTATCTGACATAGACAAGATAATGGAATTGGGGAAGGTCACGAACGACAGCTTGTATTAAGTCAACTAATCAATGGTAACAATCTCCCCTTCATTCGGGAAGCATATTTTGGGAAAAATTGCAGATGCGACAATTGACATGGAATATGTATAACTACAACCTGAGAGAATGTTATAATCCAAAGGGGCATCAATGTCCTCAATATCGACATGGATAGTCTTACCCGCAAGCGTCACTGGATAGTAGCGGTACATGCCAAGGGGTTGGGAAGAGTGTCTATCCCAAGCATGCAGAGTGATGGTGGAGGGGGACAACTCAGGTAACTTAAGTTGTTTCCAAACGGCAGTGGACATCACATAGGTGGATGCACCTTTGTCAATAATGCATCAAGAGATGATGGCATTACAGACTCAAACTGGTATATGGAAAGGAATAGAGGAAGGCAATGGTGGTTGCTCTGATGTATAAATAGGTAAGACAATCAAACAATCATCAGAAGGATCTATTGCACCCAAAGAAGTTAGTAGAGCTTTCTTTTGAGATGGCCATGACTGGAGTACTTCCAACAATGACATGTCGGTGGTTGATTGCGCTAATTCCTCTACTATACTGTATGTATGGGCAGCTTAGTTAGAAGTCGCATTACATCATAATGGTCCCTTGGGGATCTTAGGAATGGCCTCAACTTTAGTTTGGGGGATCTGTAATGGACCATTTGGTGTCGTAAGAGGCTCAACAAATGCTTTGGTTTTGGACTCAATGGCAGACGAAGTCGATGGCTTGTCATATTGACGTGACAGAGTTTGCAGATTGATATTGGAGGGGTTAACCTCATCAGAATTCATCATAAGGATCTGGTAGCCACTAGGACCAGAATGTTGGGGGGATGGGCTGCTTGACTTGACTGAGGTTGAGCTATGATAAATCCTTGTTGAGGAAAAGGATTTGTAAGCACTGTCGGTTGAGATGGTGCAGGATTTTGAGGTGATTGTTGAGCTCTAGAAGCTGCTTGAGATTCCTACATTTGGCGCATCTAAGGTAAGAGAGGAAACTCATGTGTATAATGGCCATGTACACCATAACATGTGAAAGGCTTGTTTGTATGAATAGCCTTGTTCTTCTTGGGTTGACTGCCCTATTGCTGTTTCTTGGTGTTAGGATGGTTCCTGTGGGGTTCACTAGGTTGATTTCCTTGATTACCATGGTTACCCTTGGTACCTTTTCCCTTACTTTGTTTCTTCAAATTTTGGGGATTGGTCGCACTCTGTTGTGCAAACACTTCACTTTAAGGGGGTGGTGGCTGCTGGGATTGAGGATGCATGGGAGGCTACTGTACTAATGCTCGAGGGGTTAGAGTGCTCAATTGTGCATAAGGAGGAGCAACAATTTAGTAGATAGGTCGAGGTCCTGAAAGCATGTTGCTAGTGGAAGGGGCATGAGGGTTAGAAGAACTGGTGCCCCCTTACAAATAGCCATAAATTTGCTGATTATATGACAAAGGGTGTGAAAGGATTCCAACAATACCATCAGCGGCATGAGATACGCCCAGTGCATTAGCACTTCCACGATGAGGGAGGTCTGGAATGACGGTATAGACATAACCAGATGGTGCATAAATCAGGTCATATATTAGAGTGGTTTGGAGAGCTTCTTCTTCAGTCTGAGGAAAATGGGACATGACATGTTTTCCAATGGGTATTAAAAGGCTCCTTGGAAACCAAACTAGATGGACACAGTATTCAAAGGGCGGGACATGCCATGTGCTCCTCCTTCTATGCCACTCTTGAACATGGTATGAAAGGTGACTGGCGGAGGCCTCACATAATGAGGTCAATAAATCCATACCAGTGTTTTACTAGAGAGGTAACTATAAATATGAGAGGAACACTTAAGAAAGTGTCACGAAAATCAAATGAGATGTGGCAGGCTAGTCTACATACCATTTTGCAGCATCTCTAGTGAGCGTGCGTTAGAAAAGCTGAAGACGAATGGAGTCATTGGCAATGGAGTTGGACGAACACCACATGTGGAAGGATCAAACATGGTTGGTAGGATCCTCTCTAGCAATACCTTCAAACTTTGGGATGTCTGAGGGAATCTTAGTCGGCATAGAAGGCCAACCAACATCGTGGTGTATGGGGTCGTTTATCAATTCGCTAAGATTCGATAGAATTAACCCATCCATAAAAGGGAGCACAACGGCTGCTCGAATGGTTCCTTAGACTGTTTCACTTGATGTGACCAACAGGATAGAACTACAGCCAACACCAGGCTGGGTTCCTGAACCAGCTATGGGTTCATATATGGTGACGATATGCAGTGCAGGAGGCTCAGAATCAGATGAACTAGGAGAAGGGTCTGTATGGGGACTCGGAGGGCTATGAACTAAAATCCGTTGGGGAGGGGTAATATGCCCAAGTGGAAACTGGGGTGAAGGCCTAATAGTCTCTGTGGCAAATGCCTTGGTGGCGTAATGGTGATAAGGCACACATGACACGTAAATGCTGAAGGGATATCAATAGTATGTCTTTGTCTCAATGAGGGGAGATATATTTATTATGTTAAGTCTTAGCTTAGAGGTGTAAACTAAGTGCCCTTTTCTTAAGGTGTGCCTGTGTGTGTGAGTGTATTTATTGATTAAGCCCATATTGTGTTTGTAAAAAGGAAAAAATCTTCTTGACAATAAACTGAAATTAACAACAAAAAATAGATTGCCCCAGCCAAACTAGGTTTGCAAAGACTGTACTGGTTGGTGGCTAAATCGCTGGAAAATACACTAAAATGGTCAAGAGATATAAATGTTAGTTTGATTGGGATCAAGTGACACTAAGCTGTTGGAAAGTGGTGCAGCAACAACAAAAAACTAGAGAGGCAGATTGCTGCAAAAAGATAGGGAGATAGCTGAAACACCTAGGGCAACCGATTGGACATTAAGGCCAATGACCAAGAAAGTTTAAATATGAATATATGGATGGAGAAAACCTATCTTTATATATCTAAAATGGAAGGGTACATATCTAGAAAATATGGCTGAAAGTGCTGCAAAAATTTAGACTACTCACTCAGATAACATCCTGCTATAAAAGTGGATGCATACTAGAAGCCCTAGGGGGAATAAATTCCACTTTGATGAGTAAATAAGAATAGATTAAGCCCTAAGAGGGATGAGACAGGGGTCAAATGACCCAGTAGACAATTCTTATAAAAACCCTAAAATAGATCTGAGAAAAACCCATAAATCATAGGTATTGACCTATTTTCAGGTGGGATCACACTTTTCGGTTTGAAAGGTACGCTATGGAGCCCAGATTGCACTTTTTGGGCTAAAAATTGTTATTTTTTATCTATGATTGTCGGTCGGAAAATCTAGGAAGAATGTTGTCGCCTTTGGTGTGGCTGGTTCCTGTGACCTGCGAAAAAGACCAAAAATCTTACGGAAGTCAGAAATTTAATAGATCTAGGGTTAAAAAGATATGAAACATTAAGAGACTGAAAAAAGAAGAAACCCTAATATGAAAAATGAAAGTCACCCAAGTTTCTGGATCTAAAGTATAAAACCCTGTGGAGTCACCAATTTTGTGATTGGCCACAATCACAAAATCCCCAGCGGAGTCGCCAATTTTGTTGTAGTATTTTCTTCTCAAATATGCACTATAAGAAACCACTTAAGATTGTGGATGAAAAAAAATCTCAACAATATAAATGGCTACTAAACATTGTAGATCTAAAACAACTGATAGAAATAAAACCTGCCAAAATTATGATTATGTCACAGTCATAGGTAAACTACAAAACAAAATAGTAGTAACTCCAATCATCCAACGGGAACAAATAAACGTTACTAGTCCCCCTCTATGGGATGGGTTCTTGGCTATCCTCAAACGTCTTCATCTTTTGTAGAGAGTCTCTCCTCTATAATGTGTAAACCCAAAAAAAATATGGTGTGCAACAATGAAAATAATCAGAGTTACAACAGTGAGTGCAACAATGAAAATAATCAATAATGAATAATGAACGGAAAATCCTTCTATTTATAAGAAAATATTGAGTTATCCTCGAATAATAAGCAATAATAAAATATTATTGACCCCATTCTTAGAATAACCACTTGGAATATTTTGCTACATTTGGTTAGGAGGGAAAACGTATTTAAACTTTTATTTAGAAATAATAAATAAATAAATGATTTATTTATCATCCCAAGGAATTGGTTAAGGAATAATAAATAAATAAGGATTTATTTGATTATTCCTAAGGGATTTAGTCAAATTTGACAAATAATAATAATGAATTAGTGATTAATTAATTATTCTTAGAGAAAAATAAGATAATTAAGGATTTATCTATTTATTTTTCATGATTGGGTCAAATATGACAAGGAATAATAATTGAACATTGGTTTAATTAATTATTCCTAGAATAAAATCAAATAAATAGTGATTTATTTAATTTTTTTTTTTGTAAGCTATGGTGTTACCACTTCTATTTATTTACAATCATAATAAAAACTGTACAAAACCTGTGACCTCAACTTGCCCCGAAGGGAAACCAGGTCTGTTGGTCACTCATAGTATCATGGTTTGGAAATGTTTTCATATCAAGCTTAACACAACATACCAGGAGCCAAAAACAAGTTCTATCTACATACTGATTTCCTATGTCTGGACTACATCCCATACTATAACTTCCTTACAGATTGATTTTCTAAAGTCTATCACAAAAATAAAAAAAGTAGCAAATTAGACATTCTAATCTACCCAGATTTCTTGCTTGCCTCCTTCCTCCCGCTTCGCCATAGCCAAATCCTTTAGTAAGACGCGGACTTCCTCGATTTTATTATCTTGGTTCCGCATCATTAGTTGCGGGTTATTCATTTCCTTTGTCATTGCCGACATTCCATGGGCAACCTATGCCATCTTAACAACAACCTACTCCATTGCTCTGGCTAGCAGGTGCTTCATTACCCAGTACATGAGAAGGGCCCGTTTGTACAGGGTCAGGTGACCACACGTATTTCCCGGGTCCGGAAGCAGTGTAATCCATTCTTCCATTTCAGGGTCTATTGGTTCCTCCAACACACTGAACTCCATTGCGTCGATCATCCTCCTAATATCACTATCAGTCCCTTGAATATACGCCTTCTCCGCATCCTTTGTTTCTTGGTCCATGGAGCGTCTGCCTTTCTTCTGTTGACTTCCAGCCTGAGACTCTGGTTCATATTGGGGTACCTGCCGCGGATGACCACACCCTCTGCTTCTCCTCCAGATCACTCACTTCACCGTTTTTCCCCTGCTACTTTGCCCAGCTTTAAATGTGTCTCTTATCCAACCTTTCCATTTCCCAATCTCCAGTTCTTTCTCTTCCAGACTATTGTCTTCCACCTTAATTTGTTCTTGCTCTCCCCTAATATTCATCCTTCCTCCCCCCTGCGCATGTTGTTCACTCCTTCCTCCTTCCGCCATGTTGATCGACTGGAAATGAACGCTGGGTCTCCCGCCTACCTGCCACCTTACCCTGCTCCTCGCCACCTTTTCGGATTTCAATTTGTTTGTCAATCACTCTACTCTCATCCTTAAATGAAGTTCGCCACCTAACCTTTGATGCAGCATATAGTCGCCACCGATTCCTTCTCCATTCTTCCTCATTATGCCGCCTGCCCTTTGCCTTGAATTGCGGTCTTCCCTGCTCGCCATCGCATCCTTCCGCATGATGGTTTCCCACAGTGATGGCGTGTGCTGGTCCGGATAGCCCTTCACCATTTTCTCCTGCCCATACATCTCCACCTCGATCGGGGATAATAGTGATTTATTTAATTATTCTTCATGGGTTTAACTATAAATTACTTAACAAAGGTGGTTTATTAAGTAATTTCCCACAATGAAAGCAATTTTACTATGCTAAAATTGACTTTACATGGTGTACTTCGATCCAACTATTAAAGTAGGCTAGATGATCAATTTTTTTGGTGATAACAATTGCATCTAAGTGAGTCAACACAACTCTACTTTCCCAACATCTTGCTTCATGCAATATGCAACATACTTTCAAGAGAAAAGAAATGCATCCAAGTAACAAGGAAATGCATCAATAAGGCAAGATTTGCATCAATTATAAAAAGAAATGCAAGGCCTTAATTGGTTAAGAAATCTATCCATCTCTTTATAAACCATTTCAATGGCGCTTCTTTTAGAGTTAGTTCATCATGTGTATCATCCTAAACCACATCAATTATGGAATCCTCTTTTCCATTCTTTCCAAAATCTCTCTCCGCCTTCTTCAAATGTCGTGGATGACTTGTTGGATGCAAAGTCCAACACTTGTCTACAAGATGACCCTGCTTATGGCAATGACTGCAAAATAATTACATGTTCTTTTCAACATGGTTTCCATTATCCAATGGACCTTTGGATTTTTGTATCTTTTGTTTTGAAATTTTCTCGTGTATGGTTATCTTCTTCCAACACCTCGAAATAGTATGGTTATTCAAACCACAAAAGGAAGATGTATATTTTCTCCAAAGCTAATGTTAAGGTTTACCATGTTTATCATAATCAAAATAAACTTGATTAAAGGCATACTTATACCTTGCACATTCACCTTTGTCTCCTTCTTGAGGAGGTGAATTTGATGAGGTAGTGCCTCTGTTCAGAATACCAACAATGGTTTCAATAACCTTATTGCTTTCAACATCCTCTTGTTTTCTATTTCCACTAGTTACATGCTTATGATCATCTTCTTGCAAAGTGGGTATAAAACTTTTTCATTCCTCATGAACCCAAACTTCACAAGCATGAGGTAATGAACATGTAATGAAAGTCCTTCTTGGAACACCCTCATGTTCCTCCTTGGCTTTGGAGCATTCTCCATCATGTTTTCCATAACCAAGACCCAAATACCTAGGCCTTTCCTCAACAACAATTGGCTCAACTATGCCTTGTGCATGTTTTCCTAACCCTTTACCTTCATAGCCCATCTTCATCAATAATTTGGATCCTATTACTCTAGTGTGTTTTTCAAAAGCACCAAAACATTCATTTTGATAGGAAATTGAAGATAAATTTGAATTTCATACCTCATTTTCATGAACATACTTGGCTAGGGTTTCCTTGGCATCATGGAGTTGAATCTCCATCTCATATATCTTTTCAATTAGCTCTTGCTTCTCCTCCTTCATGGTCGTTAACTCCTCTTGAAGTATAGTGTTCTGCTTCCTATCTTCATACAACTCTTGCACCATATCTCTCATGATGATAAGCTCTTGCAACATGTCTAAATCAAAGAGTCCTTTTAAGGAAGATGGATTAGAAACATCACTTGTTGAAACTTCCATCACACTTGTAATGCATCAAAAGTCTTCACAAATCTTCAAAAAAAATCTCAACAAATAATCATCTCAGACCATTCAGCTTACACACATAAACTTGCACACAGTTAAATTCTCCTTACATAAATAAAAAACCAATAGCTAATTTTCTAGCTAACTTTGGCAAACCATCTCAGGGTTAAAATGAGCTAATAATGCTTTGATACCAACTTGATCTGAAATGTTGGGAAAACTTGTTAATGTTATGTAAGCTCCCTCATTAGTAAAAATAAATGTCTTTAGGATCGTCTCAAATTAACCAAAATGTGAGGGATTATGTGTCAAGTATTGAGTGTCTTTTATGATTAATTTATGACGTTAATTAGCTATTTAAAAACACATACAACAAGTAAATTGTAGAAATTAAAACACAACAAACTCGTAGCACAAAGCTGATAAAGGATTTCACCCCTCCTAGGCTACATCTTCTTGGACCTACTTCAATGGCTAGGCCCTCTTTGGATTAATGGTCAATTATATGATTACATGAACCTTCAGTGCTCCAATGGATTTGGAATCTACTCCATGGATTCATAAGATAATAAAACCCTAAAAATGACTTTCTAAGCTCTCCAATTGGACTTCGGCTGATCTAGGTTTGACCTCCTCTCTTGGTGGCACGAGGCTTCCTTAAGCATCAACATAGAAAAATCACATATAGAAGTTCCTTTATGCCTATAAAACCTATTCCATTATGTTCAAAGCATCCAAATCATTTAGGAATGACTCTTTCTGAGCCAAAATTGGTCAAAATATGCCAAAGTTATGGCCTCTTAAATTTTCCCTAGGAAAACTCTACCAAATCTAGAGAAACTCTAGTTAACATTGCAAAATTTGGAGTATTTTTATATTTAGCGGACCCACCAAAAATACCGCCAACTTAATCTACATTTTAATTAATAGTTAAACAGGATTAATTAATGTTAAACTCCACTTAGTGCTTAATGGCATGGTTAGCATTAAGTACCGATTAGCAGTTTCATAGTGTTGTTAACATGCTAGTGATTACCTCCAAACTTCAATGCATTAACATTAAATAAGCATTGCGCCCACCATATGTTAAGTCATAGCATTGTGGTATAGCAGTAAGGAAATTGGCTTGTGTGGATGAGGTCATGAGTTCGATTCCCCGGCCTGCCACTATAATTTTACATGAACTTTGAGAGGGCACGTGGCGGCCTCTGGGCTTGCCACGTGTCAGCCTCTAATTAGTCCACCTCAATTTCCATTACCAATAGCTTGCCAACACTTGTCAAAATCTGAATGAGTCATATGTCGAAATATTCTAGGAATATTATAATGAATATTCCTTGGAATATTCTAATGAATATTCCTTGGAATATTCTAATGTATATTCCTTGGAATATTCTTTTTTTGACTGGGCTGTACGGATGCCTAGTTAGCATCCCAGTTAGCCTATACCCAAAATTTCCCTATTAGACAAAATGATTCGAACACGATATCCTTCTCATACGAACTCCATTTTGAGTGAAATGAGTTGCGTTCAGATCGTATCCCCGAGACAGCTGCAGGCATTGAGATTTTGATTAATTATGAGAACTTTGATTTTTGAGTAAATTTTTGCCCCTAATCCAAATTCCGATCTGAGTCTTCAGATGACATACTGGGAAAAAATGGAAGTGATGCCAAATGTATATTTTTCATGGAAACATGTCTAGTTATGTCCAAGATAGGGAATACAAAAGTTGTTTCCTCTTCCTCTTGCTCCTCTAACCTACCTCTTGATCCATCGTTGTTCCCCCCAAATAGAGGTTGTCGTGTACCCTCTCCTTCACCCTGGTTTCCTACATGGTTGGCCATGTTTACTGTAGATTCAATATGTTATTTTTTTATAATGATGTGGCTAGAATAAGACTCAACCGGGTTGATTTTAAAGTTTCCAGGAACCAAATCTCATGAGGATGTCTAGTTGTTGATTCCAATTATGGAACAAGCACCAATGTAGTTTTTGTTGTGGTTCCCAAGACAATTTGTGCTTGTTGAGGCACAACTGGGGATTGTTCAATCCCCTTTTTGAGGGGTGTTTAATTTGCTGACACCACCTTGTTGTCAGTGCATCCTCCTCTGTTGACACCTATATAATGATTAACTGAATTAGTTTGGGGTGTTTTCGTGTGACCAAATGGTCCTGAAAATAATTGTCCATATGAAATAAATCTACCTTTTCTATCCCTAGGCATACTTTTACTTGTATGCATAAGAGAAGAAATAATAGCACAAAGACGATTAGACTTTGGAGCAACCCCACAAGAGTGGAAGTGTGGCTCTTCACTCATGTCTTACAATACACTGCCCACCCTCTTACTGACCTGCAAATATCTTTGTAAATCTGTAAAAAAAATTATTACCTGAACCAATTGCAACTCCCCGACAACAACACCAAAACATTAGGAGTTTTATTTTTCATTCTAAATCCCCTAATATTAAATTATCAACCAAGGATCTTGTAGTCTTTGAGTCACACTGGGTATTGATTTAGATTTGTAATTACTTGTACATAGTTGTTAGTTTTCCTTTTATAATGTAAAGATGCTGAAATGAAGAACATTATTTGTCCTAATTCTATTATATCCAAGCATGTGAAATAACAACCTATCTACTCCATACATCCACTAGAAACAACTTAATGCAATCATCCTTATGCACACCATTCCGTTCTGTAAACAACAAACTTCTACATGCAATGAATCACGTTGTCTATTGTTTAATTTTTAAGAATTACTATAGTTCAAAGACTCACTTCCTAAATTCTAAGGCATTCACTCATTAAATTTTACTTCAAATTGATCACTAAGCATCTAAGACATAATCTGTCAAAGAAGGTGAAAAAGCTTGCTACAACTCAGCCAAACAAGCCATTCTTCTGAAATATTAACTTGTAATGTGTTGGTTGTGGAGCCTGATTATCTTCTCTATTCAAAGGTATCGCCACTTTGGACCCCAGTTCGAAATGGGGGAAGCAACGCCGCCCGTAAAATATTCACTGCAGGGGGGGTCCAGGGGGATTTCGGGGGCAGCGCCCTTGAAGCTAAAAACGGATGTAAAATTTCCTTGTAAAAGTATAGTAATTTCTAGTCAATCTAGGCCGTTCATTAGGCGGATGATCTGACGGTAGAACTTATGTTTAGTTCAGGGTTTTCTGCCCTAGAAGGCAACCCTTCTCTTTGTATGAGGGCATTGTATTTGAGGTTGTGTAATAGATGTGTATTCTCTGAGCGAGAAACAGAGAGGTGAGACTGTGAGAGAAAACAAAGGATATTACAGCGGATTCGCTGTAGGTTGTGTCTCTTCATTTTGCTGGATAATAGAAAGGAAGGACTAGCTTTTCGGGGTGGACGTGGCCCAAACTGGGTGAACCATGTATATCTGTGTCTCTCTTGTTTTATGCATTTTCTGTGTTTATATTTCTGCAATATTTTATGTGTTCCATTTCTCCATAATATATAAATTTCTAACACAATGAAATCACATTGATACACTAACTATGAAAATATCAACCTCTCTAATGCTAATCAAAATAGAGAAACTGACTCTGATCAAAACACTAAATCTAAATCTCAGGTCTCACCAATAAACTACTTAACAAACAGAGACACATGCTCCCATTCATTTCCTCAAAAACTAAATTCAATGCAAGAACCTCAACAAATGATATCTGAATCAAACTCAAGAAAATGAATCTAGAGCTATCATCATTAAATAAAACTTAGACAAGTCAAATCCACTATCATAACCACACTTAGAAAAATATTATAGTAAACAAAATCCAAACTTCAAAGCTGACTCAACCCCCCGTCAGTGTATTATATCTAAACTAAGAAATGTGAAACTTGAGTATTTATGTATACACATGACACCATCATATTTAAGGAATGTATGCTTTAAATTCTTCCCAAGGTTCAACTATTAAATTGACAAGATTTCATAAATGATCCCGCATGACAAAGTTTCACAAAGGAAACAGAGACATGTCAAACCATTATCTAGCACAGACTTGATCAGTTTATGGTAAACGAGGAAGAGGATTTAATTCAGTCAATTTTGATTCTCAAATCCACAATATAGATTTAAGCACAAAATGGATCTACTGGTTCAAAACCTTAACCATAATTCCTCATAGAATATTTCTACTATGAATCAATTAAACAAACCAGTTCTAAAATCTAAACTAACTATAAGACTTGTTTCCAAAGGTGCTCGGCCCTTGCCACTCTTGGAGCAAGTTAGATTAACTCAATGGAAATGAAATTTAAAACATAACCATTATACTCACAGAAAATTAATGCTGGAGCTCAATTAGATTAACTTCAAAACGTCAACACATATATCATCTCCAAAATCTTGAACAGAGTATGGCCTTACAAAATTTATCAGTTCTTCATTGCTAGCTTAATACAAAACAAAATCGGCCTTAAAAGGATGACTGATGAAAACCGGGCTTGACTAATTATTTTATACATAACAAGCAGTTTGAAACGATGGCTAACACAGGGCGTGTGATATCATTTCCAGGGTTGATCTTTAACTGGTTGCGTTTATCCTCAACAATATTTTTCCATCCTTGGGCACAAGGATATCGGGGCTTGATATCCCAAGATATCCCCTGAACCATTTATTGTCATACTAAGGAAAGTTGTTGAAAACTAACTACCAGGTTAAGTACAAAATCGTGAATAGGATTTTAAGTATAGAATGGTGACCAACACTTGAATGGTGAAGTGTCCATCTCCTTACACTTTCACCCAGGTATTAAATAGTCCAGTTATCTGTCAAAAAATTTCATAGCTACGAATCCAAGAGGTAGATAGTTAGGAGTAGTCTAATAAATATGATCCCATAAATCTATCCAGACTTAATCAAAAACATTTAAATAATGCTAAGTAAAATATATTTACCTCTAGTTTTATAATAATAAGGTTTTGTCAGTAAAAGGTATAATAAAAATGGTAAAAGGAGTGAAGACAGGGGTAAATATGGTGAAAAACAAGGGCTCCAATAGTGATCAAGGAAATGAGGTGGTATTTCAATCAAAAGAATGTGTGATTCATGAACTTGACACAGGGAAGACCATAGTAAAAGGAACAAGAACCCCGAGCAATCTGTATATATTGAAAGGTGGCCAAGAACAATGTTATCTAGGCAAGGCAGAGGAAAACTGGTTATGGCACAAAAGCTTGGGACATCTAAGCTTCTCTCAAATAAGAAAATCAAGTAGGCTCAAATCTGTTCGTGATCTACCCAACATCACCGTACTAGAATGTGACATATTTAAGTCATATCAATTTGATAAGAAAACCATGGTTCAATTCAATGCCAAGGAAGTATCAGCAAGTAGGCCTCTTGAACTTATACTTACTGATTTGTGTGGACAAGTAAGGAAATGTCACCTTGTGGAGAACAATACTATATCTTATTCATTTATGACTTTTCTAGAATATGCTGGATTGGTTTATTGAAACACAAAGATGAATCATTTGATAAATTTAAAGTCTTCAAAGCATTAGTTGAAAATGAATTAGATCTAAAAATTAAATGTCTCAAATTTGACCGAGGAGGAGAATACATATCAGATGAATTCTTTGATTTCTGTGAACAGCATGGCATAAAAGACAATTTTTTGTAGCTAAAAATCCTCAACAAAATATTATGGTAGAAAGAATGAATAGAACTGTTTAATAAATGGCTTGTGCTATTCTTGATGACTCTGAACTCCAGACACCGCTTGGGGTGAAGCTGCACATACTGCAGTAAATATTATCAACAAGGCTCATGTCTGTGTGAATAGTGATAAAAATCCATATGAACTTTGGTATGGCAAGCCTCCCACTGTAATGCATTTTAGAGTTTTTGGAAGCAAATGTTTCATAAAAAATAATGATGAAAAACTTGGTAAGTTTGAAGCTAGATGAGGTGAAGGAATACTTCTTGGTTACTCATCTACAATCAAAGGATACAAATGTTACAAGAAGAGACTTTGGAAAATTGTTGAATGCATTGATGTAGTGATTGATGAATCATGCACAGGGCCCAAAAAGGTAACATCAACAAAAGAGGATGACGATGATGAATGCTTTCCCATATCAAATAGAAATAATATAGAAGAAGAAGCTAATGAAGTAGCAGAAGAAGACACATCAGACAAGGAAAAGGCTCCATCAAATTCTAGGAGAAAATGAATATAGGGTACAAAGAAGAAGAACCCTTGTAGGATATTCTAGTTATCTAGCTTTAGTATCCACGATTAAACCAAAAAATGTAAATCAAGCTAGTAAATATGAAGGTTGGGTTAAGGACATGAATGGAGAACTTGATCAAATTGACAAGAATTATACTTGGAAATTGGTTCCAAGGACTCATGATAAAAAATATATTGGGACAAAATGGATATTCAAAAATCAGTTGAATGAAAATGGAGAGGTCATTAGGAACAAAGCTAGACTTGTTTGCAAAGGTTTTACTCAACAAGAAGGCATAGACTTTGAAGAAACATTTGCACCAGTAGCCATAATTGAAGCCATAAGAATGTTTCTTGCATTTTCAAGTTTTCGAAATTTCAAAGTTTATCAAATGGATGCAAAATCTGCTTTCCTTAATGGAAATTTAGAAGAAAAAGTATATATTGAACAACCAGAAGGATTCATTTTGGGGAATGATGAAACCTTGTATACAAACACAAAAAGGCTTTATATGGGTAAAACAAGCTCCGTGGGCATGGTACTATCGTCTTGAAAAATATCATCAACAACAAGGTATCACAAAAGCATCCGCAGACAACAACTTGTATACAAAAATTGAGGGTGATAAACTCCTAATTATTGTTGTTTATGTTCATGATATCGTCTTTGGTAGTAATGAAGAATCTATGAGTCAAAATGTTTCTTCTGTTATGCAACAAGACTCTGAAATGTATTTACTTGGGGAACTAACCAATTTTCTTGGTCTATAAGTGCAACAAGCAAAATATGGCATATTTCTCTCACAAACAAAATATCTCAAGAAAACTCTGAAGAAGTATGTTATGAAACTAGCTCAAGAAAAGATAGAAAAGATAGATCAACGCCTTAGAATTCAGCCTCTTTGAGGGGGCAACCTCCTTTACATTACATAAATGAACAATTATTGGAT
>APFE031118897.1:15550-68565 GCA_000404065.3 Pinus taeda | reverse complement strand
TTTTTGATGTCTTTCTCTCATTTCTAAAGCTTGTTTTGAAGAGCTGAGGTTTGAGACTTGCTTAGGAAGCTGGTATAGGTGGTGATAGACCTACACCAACTGCAAATAATGAAGGTGACGATATTTTTGTGTAACACCCCTACCTTTGGTTGAAAAATAACCATAAGTACACTTGGGGATTGCTAAGTTTCTCTGAAACATAGCAAGAACCCTCATCTTCCCCCTTTAAAACCCTCTTCCAATAGAGTGGACTCCTTCCAAGGCATGTAATCCTTTCTTTTAAGGTTATCAGACCCCTTCCGAGGCTGCAAATAATCTTCAAAACCATATCTTTCCCTCCTCTGTTCACAAACAACCCTTGCCGATTGCCTTAACATTCTTATGATCCCTGTCGACCCCCTCCGATGTGATTATCGCAATCGGAGGTTGCAAGGGTATTATGGCTCGCTGTTGTTTCTTCCCGACAGACATTCCGTCGATGAAATTTTGCAATCGGCGTATCACAACTACCATATGCTACATACATACACCCCGTCCCCGTTAGCCGCTGCGATATCACTAGTCGGAGATCGGTGATCGCAAGTGCCATGTGCTCGAAATGCATGCCAGTTCCTTTGCTCCGATGCGATATTGCCACTACATCAAGAGAGAATATCGCTTCGCAAACACACCTTCACCGCATGCCTCCATTTATCCACATATTTTGTTTAAAATATGATTTATCATTAAAACTCACTTCACTGCAGATTCATCGCAAATTCACAGCATTTTTGCTATCACTATCGCATCGTAGAAATATATAAGGCGCCACACCATCCAACACCCCGCCACGTCATCCTGCCACGTTACCCGCTGACATCATACACTGTACCAGGAGCTACTGCTGAGGTCACCCACCAAAGAAAGGAGCGCAAGCGCGGAAATGCATCTGAGGAGGCCCGATTCAAATTATGAGGCAGTTTTCGATGCGCGATTAGCGTCTAGCTAAGGGAAATAGGACATATTGGAGAATCTTTAGGGAATATTTGGATTCCTCGGCCAATTTTGCACTGAAAGAGGCAGAAAAAGCCCAATTTTGCTAATTTAAATGTATCTGAAGACGGAGAGAGACCAAGTTCAAAGGTTAAAGAGTATCAGCGTAGATGGAAAGATAAAAACCATGTCAAAGAGTATCAGTGTAGCAGAAAAGTGTATCAGAGGAGATTTTCTCAGGGCTCGAGGCAAATGAAGCATTAAAAGAAAGCCTTGAAAGTCAAGAAGTAGTTAAGGAACCATTCAAAGCTCACCAGCACCAATGACTGCACATTAAAGCTCACAGGAGATCAGTGGACTAGAACTCAATGCACAGTTATTACAGAACCACTACACCAAGTCACAAAGGACACTACATTAACTCATTTTTGATCCTGCTGCCACTAGCGCAGCCCAACGCAGATTTACTTACATTTACTTCCAGCATAAGTTAGGTTTAGAAAAGTTTTCTTCCTGCAGACCTATTTAGGTCGGTTGTAATAAATAACTTTACATTTTTTTTGCTTAGATATACGACCCTGAAGAATGTAGTAGGTGTTGGTTGGTTTTTTGATCCTGGTTAGTTTGATATTTTGCTTGAGCAGAGACTCACACTGTAAATGTGATAATTTCTATAATCAAAGACTGTTGAATGCGTCGATTTTGAAACTGTATGCTGTGTCTAATTGGCCGAAGAGTGACTGTGGAATTCCTCTGCTTCTACATGGTTCAATAAGTGTTCGTTAACTCTATTAAATTTTCATATTTTTTTTATCACCAATCCACCATCTAAATTGCAGAAAAGAAGAATAGTTTAGGATTTGCTTGGCTGCACCCTGGGCTCAATTTCTGCAATTTCTTCATGTTTTCATTAGAAATGGTTATGAATATGCATACTTAAATGATCATGTTTACGTTGTTTCTTTCACATATGAATGTTAGTTTAGGAATTCTTAAATGCTCTTAGATAACCATTCATTCACCTCTTTTCCCTGTTAGTTGATGAAAGATTCTTAATTGCCTTTCATCTCTGACCTTCATCCCATCGTTTCAGCAAATTGGTATTGTTTCATGTGTAGTTATCCCGCTCCATAATCCTCTTGTGACCAAGAAAATGAAACAACAAGCCGTAATCCATGACTCCATGCCAAATGGTTTGAACTTATCACCCTATCCCTTGCCTCTTTGCTCAAATGCAACTTCCTTCCATTCAAACTCCATCCAAACAAAAATCAAAACCCTTGAACCCAATAGCTAGCCTAAAATCATTATCAACAAAGCTAAATCATTAAGAAAGAGCCCTCTCTGATTGCAGGTGGGTTAGAACCTGCAATCCAAAGATTGGTTTGTGGTTACCTCGGTCGTATCCCTTCAGGAGCTTAGGGACAACCTGAGTGATAACATAATGGCAAATCCACTGGGGAACTTCCTCAGATAATCTCACAAAACCAGTCTGCAGCTCCACAGAGGAAGAAACCAACCTTTAAAAGTCTGGTCGACCTGTGTTCTTA
This sequence comes from Pinus taeda, assembly GCA_000404065.3. Classification (NCBI taxonomy): domain Eukaryota; kingdom Viridiplantae; phylum Streptophyta; class Pinopsida; order Pinales; family Pinaceae; genus Pinus; species Pinus taeda. The sequence continues at coordinate 66,043 of APFE031118897.1, read as the reverse complement.
GAAAATTTCCAAAAAACAAGTTAGAAGTTAGCTCCCAAGAAACATTCACGTTACACAAGATTAAATCTAGATCCAAATCCCCCAGCTCTTTTTGAAAATCCTAACATAATCCCCAAAATCTTTAGAAACCAAGAGTAGCAAGAAGGTTTTGCTGATACTATTCTCGAGAGAGTTCAGCCTAGTAATTTTTCAACCCCTGTTAAAGTTTTGTTCTATTCAAACCCTTCTTCCCCTTGTTCATCATCCACTTCTCCAGGTACTTCTTCCACACCTCCGTTCACTGCAAATACTACCACTACTGCTCCTACTATCCCAATCACTCCAGTCGTTCCACTTATCCCTATTGTTCCCTTTATCCCTGTTAGTATGGCTAATAGATATGCGCCCTTACAACTGCCTACTAATCCCGGGGCTATGCCTCAGGATTACCAGACGAAAATCACCTATTTTGATGGCACAAATTCCTGCACACCCCTACAACATAGAAAAAAATGCAGGATTACTTTGAGAGTTATGAAATTGATGATGATAGTGTAAGAATGAAGATTTTTGTCCAAAGTTTGACCAGTGACGTTAGGACTTGGTTTAGAGCGTTCACACCCAACTCCATACTAAACCCAGAAGCCTTATACCAGACATTTATCAATAGATGGGAGAAAAAGAAGGACCCCCTGCACATACTATCCGAATATGACAACATCAAAAGAGGCCCTCAAGAGACTGTCTTGGACTATTGTGCAAGATTTAACAATGTTTACAATGCAATACCATAGAATCTAAGACCTCCACCTGAACTTGCGTTGTACAAATTTCCTGATGGTTTTGATGCTGAAATGGCATATCAGTTAAGGGAAAGAGCCCCTCAAAGCCTTGCAGAGATGCAAGATGTTGTTGTTAGTGTGGAGGCAAACTTAATTGCCAAAAGAAACAGAGCTAGAACTGAAAGAAGAACCACCTTCAATGAAGAACCCTCAGCCTTAGACCAAAAACTAGATGTTATCATCAACAACATGCATAGGCTAGGAGACAGAGTAGAGAGCGTTGAGAGAAAATCATCATGGGAAGGACAACAGACCAACACCATAAGGAACCCGAACTTCAGGAAAAATCAGACCACAAACGCAGGAAGGGCTAGTCTCGACCATGATATTAGGCCTCCTTTCCAAGAGAACGATGCGGAAGCATCCACATCTGGTGAGCCCACAGATGAGAGCCACATGAACCTGATAGTTTCGAAAAATGAATGGCAAATATTTCTCACTGAAGAGGACCGAAACTACCCTGATGTAAAACAATTTCAGACCAAGTTGGGAGAGTCTTCTGATTTTAAACAAGGTTATGATTCTGCTGTGTATGAGGTACACAAACAATATAAGCTGAGAACAAGAACCATTGATGTCTCCGCACCTAGCAGAACAAAGGATACCAAAAAGCCCAACAAAATTAAAGACAGTGTTGTCATAATAGAACCAGCTAACATTGCTATCACCAAACCTCATCAGGTAATTGTAGAGGATATATCAAACATTCAGCCTCCTATTGATCAGCCTCTACATTGCTCTCCCTCAAAAGAAAATCTGAACGACACTCCAAAAACTCTTCCCAAAACAGAAATACCACAAACGGTCATTCATCATAACGTTGACATTCAAAAGGAAAACACAGAGAACACTCTTGACAAGGAAAAATCTGCTACTGCTAATGCAAGGATTCCATTAGAGAAACCATTTAACTTAGAAGTAGAAATTGGAAAACTCAAGATATCCATTCCCCTCTCAGAACTTGCCAAGCATGATGTCTATAGACAGCAAATTCAAAGGTCACTTCAAATTCCGCAGGTCAGGGATGATGTAAATGTTTTAGATGATACCCCTGAGCTGCTGTTTGGTTCGGAAGTTAACGGAAAATCAACCTATGGACCTGTTCCACCCTTCTATGTCAGTCTGCACATGCATGACAAAATCTTGCATAATGCTGTGTTTGACTCAGGTACCTCACATAACCTTATGCCCAAAGCTGTAATGGAAAAACTAAATCTTGATGTCGCAAGACCCTACAAAGATCTATATTCCTTCAACTCATGTCAAGTCAAGTGTTTAGGCTTAATCAAAGACCTTTGTGTGTCTTTAGTCCAATTTCCCAATGAGACAATCCTAATGGACATAGTAGTTGTTGATATTCCCATAAAGTATGACATGCTCCTATCAAGATCATGGGGATCAAAACTTCAAGGATCCCTTCAACTCGACCTATCTTATGCCATTATATCTGTCTTTGGGCAACCAAAGAGACTATACAGGGAAACACTAATGAAGTATGTGGTAAGTAGTGAGGAAAAGCCCCAAAATTTTCCAATTTACTCGATCCATTCTGATATGGATTCTTTTATTTTATTTAATGATGACACCAACCCTCCAACTGATGAGAACCCTTTAGCTTCAGATCAAGAAACATGCATCAATGAGGAATCAGTTGCCAATACACATGAAACTGTCATAACAGTCAAGGCAACCAGCAAATAAGAAGAACCTCCCGAAACAGAAATTGGAAGTCTGCCCACTCCTCAAATAACTGAAACTCCTAATACAAATCACAAACAAGAAATCACATGGTATCTAGAGTTTGATGGTTCTGTCAACAAGTTAGGAGCAGGGGCAGGGGTATGGATTTATAATACACATGATAATCATGCAGAAGGCCATGCCTATAGACTAAATTTCAGATGTACCAATAACATGGCAGAGTATGAAGCTCTCCTCTTAGGCCTAAAACTGCTCAAAGCCCTAGGAGCTACAAAAGTATCCATTCTAGGTGACTCCGATTTGATCATCCAACAAATGAAAGGTAAATTTGTTACCAATAACAATAGAATGAGAGCTTATAGAACTATTGCCACAGAAATACTCAATTCTTTCAATGAATCCCAGCTTGCCAAAATTTCGAGAGACCATAATATTCATGCTCACAGTCTAGCAACTTTTGCTAGCACATGCAAGCTTCCCTTTGAACCAAATCACCATTTCACTGCTGAGATAAAACATAGACCCTCGATCCCTAACAATGTTAAGGATTGGCAAGTGTTTCAAAATGATGCCCATATTAACAATTTCCTCACTCTTGAGGGCGAATTTTCGAACACAAACATTGACATGGATGCCATGAACGATTCCCAACAGCTAATAGAAGAAAACCAGTAGGTTGTAACAGCTGCAATAGCCAAACAGATCCTCAACCCAACTGTTTTTGACAATGCAAACATAGAACAACTGAAACAAATGTGTTTAGAGGAAACAGCCAAAGCATAGGATGAGTTTACTGATCTAAAGAGTAATTTTCTGCCTGCTGGCCTTACTCCATTAGAAGACATGTTTGATGACAATGATGTGCCCAAAAAGCCACAAATGGAGCCTTTAAATGCTGCTATAGAAGAACACAACATAGGGATAGTAGAACAACCCAAAATGATTAAGTTGTCCAAAAATCTGCCCCGTGATAAAAAACCCAAATATGTGGATTTGTTCAAAGAGTTCCAAGATGTATTTGCTTGGAGTTATGAGGACTTGAAGTCCTATGACACCTTAGTGATCCAACATACCATTCCCTTAAAACCAAATCAAAAAACCGTTCAAACACAGGGAAAACTTAGAAGAATCAACCCCATGCTTCTTCCCCTCATTGAAAAAGAAATAAAGAGAATGTTTGAAGCAGGTATCATTGCGCCCATCAGATTCTCTGAATGGGTATCCAATTTAGTTCCCACAAGAAAAAAAATAGGAGAGATCAGACTGTGTGTAGACTTCAGAAATTTAAACCAGGTCTCTCTAAAGGACCACTATCCTTTGCCCAAAATGGACCATATCCTACAAAGAGTAATGGGATCATCTAGAATTTCTTTACTAGATGGATTTTTAGGATTTAATCAAATACTTGTTCACCCAGATGACCAAGACAAGACAGCCTTTACCACACCGTGGGGAACATTTAAGTATGTTAAAATGCCTTTCGGGCTAAAGAGCGTTGGTGCTACCTTTCAAATGGCAATGGATATTGAATTTTCCAAAGAGATACATGATTTCCTTGTTGTTTTCCTTGATGACCTAACCCCTTTCTCCAAATCTGACTAAGAGCACCTTAAGCATCTAAGGCAAATTTTCATGACATGCAAGGAATATGGCATTTCCTTGAATCCTAAGAAGTCCCTATTTGCCCTTGAGGAGGGCAAGCTTTTAGGCCATATCATATCAAAATATGGGATTAGAATCGGTCCTGAAAGAATTCAAGCTATCCTCCAAATCCCATATCCAAGAAATATAAAAGAGCTGCAATCATTCCTTGGAAAGATCAATTTCCTAAGGAGATTTATCGCAAACCTAGCTAAGCTAATAAGGCTATTGAGAAATATGTTAAAAAAGGATGCCAAGGTAAAATGGTCTCTTGAAACCAAGCAAGCTTTTGAGAGTATTAAAACTGCCTTGAATCAAACGCCTGTCCTCACCAGTCCACAATTCGACAAAGATTTTATCATTTTTTCTTTTGCATCTGAGCACACCATAACTGTTGTCCTTCTACAAAAGGACGATCAAGGTAATGAAAAACCAATTGTTTTCTTCAGCCGAGCTCTAAGAGATGCACCATTGAAATATCAGATTATGGAAAAGCAGGCTTATGCCCTGGTTAAGGCCATTAAAGACTTTAGAGTTTACATCTTATATTCCCATGTGATTTCCTATGTCCCAAACACTGTTGTAAAAGATATATTAACTCAAGAGGGACTAGAAGGCAAAAGAGGCAAGTGGATTGCTAACATTCTCGATTACGACATTGAAATAAAACCTACCAAGCTGATAAAAGGACAAGGTTTAGCCAAGCTAATGTCTGAAACAAACTTCCAGGCCTTAGACATTAATCAACTAGACAATGAATAGGAGTTGGCGACTCCACAGATCAGTGAAACCTTTTTTCAATCCCCATGGTATGCTGATATTTGCTTTGTATTGTTAAACCTGTGTGCTCCCCCAGGATTGTCCAAGACCAAGAAAATATTTTTAAGGATGAAATCATCAAAGTTTTGTGTCATAGATGGTGCTTTGTTTTGGAAAAATCATGAAGGAATATTGCTTAATTGTTTGATTGTGAATGAAACTAACAACATCATGAAAGAATTCCATGCAGGGGACTGTGGAGGACACTTACACTAGAAGTCCATTGCTGACAAGATTTTAAGGGTTGGTTATTATTGGCCCTCTCTTTTTGCAGATATCAAGAAATTTGTTGTTTCATGTCCCAAATGCCAAATCTTTGAAGGGAAAAGAAAATTACTACCTTTGCCCCTCAAGCCCATTTCAACTGAAAAGCCTTTTCAACAATGGGGTCTCGACTTCATTGGAGAAATTCATCCCTCCTCCTCAGGGCAGCACAAGTGGATTTTAACAGCCACTGATTATTTCACTAAGTGGATTGAAGCCGTCCCATGCAGACAAGCCAATGACTCCACCATTATCCAATTCCTTGAGAGAAATATCCTTTCCAGATTTGGATGCCCTGAAAAGATTATCACTGACAACGTTGCTTCCTTCAAATCCAAAAAGATCATCAATTTCTGCCACAAATTCCATATTACCTTGGGCCACTCCACAGCCTACTACCCTCAAGGCAATGGCTTGGCTGAATCATCCAACAAAAGCCTCATCAATATCATAAAGAAGCTGCTAGAGGAAAAAAAAAGAACTGGCATAGGAAGCTCACAAATGCCCTATGGGCAAACAGACTTTCAACTAAGAAATCCATTGGTATGAGCCCATATGAGCTAGTATATGGCATGGAGGCCAAGTTTCCTTCATCTTTGGGCATTCCTACTATCAAGCTGTTGCAGGAAATTCAAGTTGAACCAAATGACATGCAGAGAAGAGTAAATCAAACCATTCATCTTCAGCAAACCAGAGAAAAGGTGTATGACAGAGCTCAAATGTTGCAAGAGAAGCTCAAAAAGATGTTTGATAAGAAAGCTAAAGCAAAGGATTTCTGGGTGGGCAGCAAAGTTCTAAGATGGGACTCACGAAGAGGACAAGGGCCTTCTTCAGCGTTGTGCAAGGAAATAACACATATTTTCTCAAATCTCTGGATGGCAGCACAGCTGAAGAAGGCCCTGTTAATGGCCGAATGCTAAAACATTACAATGATCCCTTTTGAAAGAAAGAAAAGGCGGTGTTATTTTCTGTACATAAAATGTTTGTATATATCGGCACTTTGATTTTATTTTGTAACATTTCAGATGAAGAAGCACACAGAAGAAAGCAGGCAGTGCTACATAATTCACTTGCAAATCAGTAGAGGGAAAGTGTTGTGTGTGGTCCAAAAGTTCAAATCAATCCAACAGTCAGCACTAAAAAATCTTCAACACACAGCAACAACAGAAGATCAAGGTAATCTGACCTGCTGTTCTTGGCTTCTCACAAGGAGAAAGTGATCCCCAAGTGGAGCCACTGTTAGCCTCCTGTTGCAGCAGGTTACTCATATTTCATGATTGACATTTTTATAGGCCAAATATGTCATACTTTGTATGCTGCAATGCTCCATATTTGCTAACAGTCACCAAAAAGAGGCCATGAGAGAATGCTACTCAAAGTTCATCTACTACATTCCAATTTTGAAGAGTCTTTTCATTTTTGTACAAATTTTCAGCTAAAGGGAGGTCCAAACAGCCTAATCTTGGTCTCCCTAGGTTTCAATTTCCTGTTTTAGAATATAGAGAATGAAAAATATGTCCAAACAGCTTAATCTTGGCAGATTCTTAGATAGGTAGAGAATCAAAGGAGCCCAACTGCTTAATTTGGGCCCTTGGAAGAAATAAGTGTAGATATAGAATAGGAAAACATCAAAAGAAAAAGTTGAAAAGCTGGGTCTGCAAGTCCAAGTGCACCCAAACCAAAAAGAAGAAAAAATGTTAGGTAAGTAGGCTGGGTAGGTAATTTTGAGGTTGCAGAAGGTTGATTGGTGATTAATTCCACATTTTCAAGTGTTACATTCATACACATCACAGTCAGCAGACAGCTCCCATTTGAAGGACTTTAAGCGAGGCATAACTAACTCCCTCTTCTTCCTCTTCCCTAAAATCACTTACTAACCTCCCCTAAAGAGGTCAAGACCTGCTTGATACCTCTTAGTTTCATCATTTTCCATGTCATTAGCCTTGGTAAAGATCTGCTTTACTCAAGGAGGCTCCACACTTTCTCTACAAAGTTCTAACTCCCCTTCACAGCCTAAGATCTCTGAAACTTAGCACTTTCTGGTCACTTCCATATTAACTACTGACATTATTATTTAGCTCCCTATATATTTCCCTTCCCCCTATTTAAAAACCATGTTAATAGCTCCCCTATGTAAATATCCCCTCCCCCTGGTTAGAATATAACCATAAACATCCCTTGGGAATTACTAGGTCATCTGGACCTTGGAAAGAGCCCCCATCTCTGCATAAATTTCCCCTTCCCTAGTGTTTGGACCCCTTCCGAAACACAAAGAAACCCTCTCCAAAGGAAAAACCCCCCCCCCCCCCTGTGCATTTTTCTTTAGAAATTATTAGGTTTTGATTAATTTATAAACCAAGCAACAAAACCCATTAACCGATTTCCTAAAGTCTAAACCCACCCGCGCCGCGAAAAATTAAAAAACTAATGCGTGCACTGTTTCATTAAACCTCATGCACCTTCTCTGCTCATCCATCGTCCGATCGCCTCTCCTAGATCCGACGGTTGATATCCATATTGGGCGCCCTTTTGTGTGGGCACGTTAGCACCCGATGTCCGACGGTTTTACCGTCGTACACCAGGACAGCTGGCGCGTTCCCATTGCATTGGGCCGCCCCTAACAAAAACCACTTCCATATCAAAAGCGGTCCGATGCCCTGCCAAAACCACCTTCACCCCATGTAACAGGAGCGCCACGTCAGCAAGCCACGTCGGCTCCACCTCACCCCCTCGTGCTTGTGCCTGGCCCTCGTCACCTGCCACCCTGTCCTGCCACATCATCACCCTGCCGTACTGGCACGTCACCCCGCTGACGTCAGCATGCTGACATCACATCCGTACCAAAGGACCTCACTGCTGATGTCATGCTGACATCATCCTCCGTACAGCTGACGTCATGCTGATGTCAGCAGCCAAAAATGGAAAACGCGCAAGCGCGAAAGTCAAGCTTCGGAGCTCCGGAATGAAAAACAGAGGCAGTTTTCGATGCACGCTAATCGCGCATCGCTATGGGAAATTAGTCATATTGGAGAATCTTTAGGGAATCTTTTGATTCCTCAGCCCTTTTTGCACCGAAAAGGCCCGAAAAAGCCCGATTTTGCCAATTTAAGCGTATTTGAAGATAGAGAGAGACCAGGATCAGAGATTAAAGAGTATCAGATCAAATATGCAGCTAAAAATCATGTCAAAGAGTATCAGAGTAGCGGCGAAGTGTATTAGAGGAGGTTTTCTCAGGGCTCGAGGCAAATCCAACATTAAAAGGAAATCCCTGAAAGTCAAGAAACAGTTGAGGATGCATTGAAAGCTCATTAGCACAAATGACTGCACATTAAACTCACAGAAGATCAGTGGACTAGAACTCAATGCACACTTATGACAAAACCACTGCACCAAGCCACAGAGGACACCATATCAACTTAATTTTTGATCCAGCTGCCACTGGCACAACCCAAAAGGACTTGATTACGTTTAATTCCAGCATAAGTTAGGTTTAGAAAACCTTTTTCCTGTAGACCTATTTAGGTTGGTTGTAATAAATGACTTTAGATATTTTGCTTATATATACCACCCTGAAGAATGGAGTGGGGGTTGGTTGCTTGGTTGCTTGTTTTGTTCTTTGTTAGTTCGATATTTCTGAGCAAAGACTCGCACTGTAAATGTGGTACTTTCTGTAATCAAAGACTGCTGAAAGCATGGATTCTGAAGCTGTCCATTGTGTTTAACTGGTCGAGAAGTGACTATGGAATTCCTGTGCTTCGACATGGTTCAATAAGTGTTTCTTTAACTCTGTTTAGTTTTTATGTTTATGTTATCATCAATACACCATCTAAATTGCAGAAAAGAAGAATAGTTTAGGATTTGCTTGGCTGCACCCTAGGCTCAATTTCTGCAATTTCTCTATGTTTTTCATCAGGAATAGTTATGAACATGTATACTTAAATGATCTTGTTTACGCTACTTCTTTCACATAAGAATGTTTGTTTAGGAATTCTTAACTGCTCCTAGATAACCATTCATTCACTTCTCCTCCCTGTCAGTTGATGAAAGATTCTTGATTGCCCTTCATCACTGATTATCATTCCATCTCTTCAGCAATCTGGTAATTGTCTCATGTGTAGCTATCCCGCTCCATAATCCTCTTGTGACCAAGAAAACACAGCAGCAAGCCTTAATCCATGACTCCATGCCCAATGGTTTGAAACTAATCACAATTTCCCTTGCCTCTCTGCTTGGAATTATCTGCCTCACAATCATCTTCCATCCAAACAGAAAATCAAAACCCTTGAACTCAAAAACTAGCCTAAATTCAGCCTCAACAAAGCTAAATAATTAAGAGAGAGCCCTCTCTGATTTCAGGTGGGCTAGAACCTGCAATCCAAAGATTAGTTTGTGGTTACCTCGGCCGTATCCCTTCAGGAGCTTAGGGACAACCTGAGTGATAACATAATGGCGACTCCACTGGGGACTTCCTCAAATAATCTCACAAAACCAGTCTAAAGCTCCACAGAGGAAGAAACCGACCTTAAAAGGTTCGGTCGACCTGTGTTCTTACGAAATTTCCCAAAAAAACAAGTTAGAAGCTAGCTCCCAAGAAGAATTCGCGCCACACCAGATCGAATCCAGATTCGAATCCCCCTATTGTTTCCGAAAACCCTAACATAATCCCTAAAATCCGCAGAAAGCAAGAACAGCGAGAAGATTTTACTGCTTCTATTCCCGAAACAGTTCTACCTAGTAGTTTCGCAACCCTTGTCAAAGTTTTTTTCCGCTCAAACCCTTCTTCCCCGTGCTCATCATCCACTTCCCCAACCATTGTGTCTGTGTCTACACCTCCATTCACTTCAAATACTACCATTACCACTCCTAGTATCCCAGTCACTCTAGTTGTTCCCCTTATCCCTTTTGTTCCTCATATCCATGTTAATATGGCTAATAGATATGCACCCTTACAGCCGCCTGCCAATCCCGGGGCTATGCCTTAGGCCTATCAGACAAAAATGACCTATTTTGATGGCACAAATTCTTGCACATCCCTACAGCATACCAAGAAAATGCAAGATTACTTTGAGAGTTATGAGATTGATGATGACAGTGTGAGAATGAAGATTTTTGTCCAAAGTCTGACCGGCGATGTCAGAACCTGGTTTAGGGCACTTACACCCAATTCCACTTTAAATCCAGAAGTCTTATACTAGACATTTATTAACAGATGGGAGAAAAAGAAAGACCCCTTGCACATACTATCTGAGTATGATACTATCAAAAGAGGACCTCAAGAGGCTGTCTTGGATTACTGTGCAAGGTTTAATAAAGTTTACAATGCAATACCTCAAAATTTGAGACCTCCACCTGATCTTGCTTTATACAAATTCCCTGATGGTTTTGATGCTGAGATGGCATATCAGTTAAGGGAAAGATCCCCTCAAAGCCTTGTAGAGATGCAAGATGTTGCTGTCAGTGTGAAGGCAAACCTAATTGCCAAAAGAAAGAGAGCCGGAACCGAGAGAAGAACCACGTTCAAGGAAGAACCCTTAGCCTTAGATCAAAAACTAGATGCTATCATCAGCGGCATGCAAACTAGATGCTATCATCAGCGGCATGCACAGGCTAGGAGACAGAGTAGAGAGCATTGAGAGAAAATCATCATGGGAAAGACAACAGTCCAACACCATAAGGAACCCAAACTTTAGGAAAAATCAGACCACAAATGCTGGAAGGACTAGTCTCGACCATGAAATTAGGCCTCCTTTCCAACAAAATTATGTGGAGGCATCCACATCTGGTGAGCCCACAGATGAGACTCACATGAACCTGATCGATTCAAGTAATGAACAACAAGTCTTTCTCACTGAAGAGGACCGAAACTACCCTGATGTAAAACAATTTCAGACCAAGTCGGGAGAGTCCTTTCATTTCAAACAAGGTTATGATTCTGTTGTGTATGAAGTGCACAAACAATATAAGTTAAGAACAAGGACCATTGATATCCCTCCACCCAACAGAACAAAGGATAGCAAGCAGCCCAACAAAATTAAAGACAAGGTCACCATAACTCAACCAGCTGATATTGTTGTCCCAAACCCACATCAGGGAACTGTAGAAGACATAACAGACATGCAGCCTCCTATTGGTCAGCCTCTACCGTCCTCTCTCTCGGAAGAAAATTTGAACAGCAATCCAAAAAAGCTTCCCAAAACATAAATACCACAAACTGTCATTCATCATAACACTGACATTCAAAAAGAAGACATAGAGAATATGCCCGAGAAAGAGAAATATGCTACTTTCAACACTAAGAATCCATTGGAGAAACCATTTAACTTAGAAGTAGAAATTGGAAAACCCAAGATATCCATTCCCCTCTCAGAACTTGTTAAACATGATATATATAGGCAACAAATCCAAAGGTCACTTCAACTACCAGAGATCAGGGACGATGTAAATGTTTTAGATGATACCCCTGAGCTGTTGTTTGGTCCAGAAGTTAACGGTAAATCAACATATGGACCTGTTCCACCCTTTTATGTCAGTTTACAAATAAATGACAAAATATTGCATAATGCCATGTTTGACTCAGGAGCTTCACATAATCTTATGCCCAAAGCTGTAATGGAAAAATTGAACCTTGATGTCATAAGACCCTATAAGGATTTATACTCCTTTGACTCAAGTCAAGTCAAGTGTTTAGGGTTAATCAAAGACCTTTGTGTGTCTCTAGTCCAATTTACCAACAAGACAATCCTAATCGACGTAGTAGTTGCTAACATTCCAACGAAGTATGGCATGCTCCTATCAAGATCATGGGGAGCGAAACTGCAAGGATCCCTTCAACTTGACCTCTCTTATGCCACGATATCTGTCTTTGGGCAACCAAAGAGACTGTATAGAGAAACACTCATGAAATATGTGGTAAGCAGTGAGGAAAAGCCCCAAAACTTTCCAATTTACTCAATCCATTCTGATATGGATTCTTTTATTTTATTTAATGATGACACCAATCCTCCAACTGATGATAAGCCTTCAGCCTTAGAGCAAGAAACATACATCAATGAGGAATCAGTTGCCAATGTCCATGAAATTGACACAACAATCAAGGCAACTAGCAAACAAAAAGTACCTCCCGAAAAAGAAATGATAAGTCTGCCCAATCCTCAAATAACTGAAACTCTTAATAAAAACCTTAAGCAAGAAATCACATGGTATTTAGAGTTTGATGGTTCTATCAATAAATTAGGAGCAGGGGCAGGAATATGGATCTACAATACACATGACAATCATGCAGAAGGCCATGCCTATAGATTAAATTTCAGATGTACAAACAACATGGCAGAGTATGAAGCTCTCCTCTTAGGCCTAAAATTGCTCAAAGTTCTAGGAGCTACTAAAGTGTCCATTCTAGGTGACTCTGACTTAATTATACAACAAATGAAAGGTAACTTTGTTACGAATGATGGTAGAATGAGAGATTACACGACTGCTGCCACATAAATACTCAATTCTTTTAATGAGTCCAAGCTTGCCAAAATTTCGAGAGACCACAATATCCATGCTCACAGTCTAGCAACTTTTGCTAGCACATGCAAGCTTCCCTTTGAACCAAATCACCATTTCACTGCTGAGATAAAACATAGACCCTTGGTCCCCAACAATGTCAAGGATTGGCAAGTGTTTCAAAATGATGCCAAATTAACAATTTCCTCACTCTTGAGGGTGAATTTTCGAACACAAACATTGACATGGATGCCATCAATGATTCCCAACAGCTAATAGAAGAAAATCAGCAGGCCGTAACAGCTGCAACAGCTAAACAAATCCTTAACCCAACTGTTTTTGACAATGCAAACATAGAACAACTAAAACAAATGTGTTTAGAGGAAACAGCCAGAGCAGAGGATGAGTTTATTGATCTAAAGAGTAATTTTCTACTTGCTAGCCTTACTCCATTAGAAGACATGTTTGATGACAACGACGTGCCCAAAAAGCCAAAAATGGAGCCTCTAAATGCTGCTATAGAAGAACACAACATAGGAACAGCAGAACAACCCAAAATGATTAAGTTGTCCAAAAATCTGCCCCTTGATCAAAAACCAAAATATGTGGATTTGTTCAAAGAGTTCCAAGATGTATTTGCTTGGAGTTATGAGGATTTGAAGTCCTATGACACCTCAATGATCCAACATACCATTCCCTTAAAACCAAATCAAAAACCATTCAAACAGAAACTTAGAAGAATCAACCCCATGCTTCTTCCTATGATTGAAAAAGAAATAAAAAGAATGTTTGAAGCAGGGATCATTGCACCTATCAGATTCTCGGAATGGGTATCCAACTTAGTTCCTACCAGGAAGAAAATAAGAGAGATAAGACTATGTGTAGACTTGAGAAATCTAAACCAAGTCTCCCTAAAAGACCACTACCCGTTACCTAAAATGGACCACATCTTGCAAAGAGTAGTGGGTTCTTCTAGGATCTCTCTACTTGACGGATTCTCAGGATTTAACCAAATTCTTGTTCATCCAGACGATCAGGATAAAACAGCTTTTACCACACCCTGGGGAACGTTCAAATACGTTAAAATGCCTTTTGGGCTGAAAAACGTCGGCGCCACCTTTCAGAGGGCAATGGACATCGTGTTCACTAAGGAAATACACGATTTCCTTGTGGTTTACTTGGATGACCTGACTCCATTTTCCAAATCTGACTCGCAACACCTTAAGCACTTAAGGCAAATTTTTATCACATGTAGGAAATACGACATTTCCTTGAACCCAAAGAAGTCCCTGATCGCCCTGGAGGAAGGTAGGTTATTAGGGCACATAATATTAAAAGATGGGATCAGAATCGACCCAGAAAGAATTCAGGCTATCCTCCAAATCCCTTACCCAAGAAACACGAAAGAGTTACAAGGATTCCTTGGAAAAATAAACTTCCTAAGGAGATTTATCCCCAATTTAGCCGAGTTAATAAGGCTATTGAGAAACATGCTAAAAAAGGACGCCAAGGTGAGATGGTCCCTTGAGGCCAAGCAAGCTTTCGAGAGTATAAAAACGGCCTTGACTCAAACACGTGTCCTTACCAGTCCTCAATTCGACAGAGACTTTATCATTTTTTCTTTCGCATCAGAACACACTATAGCCGCAGTCCTTCTGCAGAAAGATGATCAGGGCAATGAGAAACCAATAGCTTTCTTCAGCCGAGCTTTGAGAGACGCACCCCTAAAATTTCAGATCATGGAAAAGCAAGCCTACGCCCTGGTCAAAGCCATTAAAGACTTCAGAATTTACATCCTCTACTCCCATGTGATCGCATATGTCCCTAACGCTGTTGTGGAGGATTATTAACTCAGGAAGGATTGGAAGGCAGAAGAGGCAAATGGATTGCTAGCATCCTTGAGTACGACATTGAGATAAAGCCCACCAAGCTTGTAAAAGGACAAGGGCTAGCTAAGCTAATGGCCGAAACAAATTTCCAAGCACTAGACATTAATCAGTTGGACGATGAAGCGGAGCTGGCGACTCCACAGATCAGTGATACCTTCACACAGTCCCCTTGGTATTCTGATATTTGCTTTGTATTGTTAAACCTGTGCGCTCCCCCAGGATTGTCCAAAACTAAAAAAAGATTTTTAAGAATGAAGTCGTCAAACTTCTGCGTCATAGATGGTGCTTTATTTTGGAAAAATTATGAAGGCATTTTGCTTAAATGTTTAACTAAAGATGAAACCAACGGCGTCATGAGAGATTTTCATGCAGGTGATTGCGGAGGACACTTGTATTGGAAATCCACGGCGGACAAGATCTTACGAGCCGGTTATTACTGACCCTCCTTGTTTACAGATGTGAAAAAATTTACTGCCTCATGCCACAAATGCCAAATCTTTGAAGGAAAAAGAAAACTATTGTTGCTGCCCCTAAAGCCCATTTCAACCGAGAAGCCTTTTCAACAATGGGGTCTTGACTTCATTGGAGAAATTCATCCCTCCTCCTCAGGCCAGCACAAATGGATTTTAACAGCCACCGACTATTTCACCAAATGGATTGAAGCCATCCCGTGTAGGCAAGCCAATGACTCCACCATCATCCAATTTCTTGAGAGCAACATCCTGTCTAGATTTGGCTGCCTGGAGAAAATCATTACCGACAACGTGGCTGCTTTCAAATCTAATAAAATCATTAACTTTTGCCACAAATACCACATTACCTTAGGTCACTCCACGGCCTACTACCCGCAAGGCAATGGCCTGGCCGAGTCTTCCAATAAGAGCCTCATCAATATCATAAAGAAGATGCTAGAAGAGAACAAAAAGAACTGGCACAAGAAGCTCGCCAGTGCCCTATGGGCAGACCGAATGACCACCAAAGAATCCATCGGGTTAAGCCCCTATGAACTTGTGTATGGCATGGAAGCCAGGTTTCCTTCATCTCTGGGCATACCTACTATCAAACTATTGCAAGAAATTCAAGCTGAACCAAACGACATGCAAAGAAGAATTAATCAGACCATTCACCTTCAGCAAACCAGAGAAGAAGTTTTCAATAGAGTTCAAGGTCTACAAGAAAAACTCAAGAAAATGTTCGACAAGAGAACCAAAGCAGAGGATTTCTGGGTAGGCAGCAAAGTCCTAAGATGGGATGCAAGAAGGGAAGACAAGGGCAAACATGCAAAATTTGATTTTCTGTGGAAAGGTCCATACGTTATCAGCGTTGTGCAAGGCAATAACACCTACTTCGTTAAATCTCTTGATAACAGCACAGCGAAAGAAGGCCCGATCAATGGCCGGATGTTTAAACACTACAATGATCCTCCTGCTTGAAAGAGCAGATGGTAGTTGGTTTGTACATATTTGTATATATCAGTTTTGACTTTTTAGAGTTTATAATACTGGAAGTAGGCGGTGCTTCCCAGTTTTGCAGAAGACAGCAAGAAACTAAAAACCAAGGCGTTCTGGCCTGCTGTTCTTGACTTCTCACAGGGAGAAGCCATCCCCGAGTGGAGCCACTGTTAGCTTCCTGCTGCAGCAGTATTCATGTTTCATGCATTGGCATTTTCACAGGCAAATTATTGGTCGTTACTTTGCTTGCTGCAAAAAAATTGCTTCCATATTTGGCTCAAACAGTCTCCAAATGGAAGAAGGCTACTTCAAGTTCATCCAATTGCCTTCAAATTTTGTAAAGTTATCCCGGTATCGCTATTTTTTAGTTAAAGGGAGGTCCAAACAGTTTAATCTTGGTCTCCCTAGGTTTAAATTTCCTGTTTTAGAATATAGAGATTGTAAATCTTTCCAAACAGTCTAATATTGGCAGATTCTTAGATAGGTAGAGAAACAGACGAGCCCAATAGCTTAATTTGGGCTCCGAAAGAAATAAGGGTAGTATGTAGATAGGAAAGCATCAAAAGAAAAATGAATGGCAGGTTTGCAAGTATAAGTGCACCCCCAAACAAAAGAAGAAAAAATGCTAGGCAAGTAGGCTGGGTAGGTAGTTCTGAGGTTGTTGAATTGCTGACTAGTTCCAGGTTTTCAGGTATAATATCATGCAGAACATAATCAGCAAAGATTTGTAAGCAAAAGGCTCAAAAGAGGTATAACTGACTCCCCTTCTTTGTTTTCCCCAATCATTAACTAACTTCCCCAAAAGAGGTCAAGATCTGCTTGACACCTCTTAAGTTCATCTCCATAACACTGGCTTGAGTAAAGATCTCCTTTACTCAAAGTTGTTCCATATTTTCTCCCAAAGTATGGTCCTACCCCTTGTAACAGCCTAAGCTCTCCCGAACTTAGCGCTTTCTTACCATCTCCATATTAACCACTAACATTATTATTTAGCTCCCTATTCTTCCCATCCCCTTATTAATATTAAGTAAAATTCCCCTATATAATATCCCTCCCCCTGGTTGAAAAATAACCATAACAACTCCCGGGAATTGTTCAGTTTATCAGAAACTAAGCAAGAACCCCGACCTCCAAAACCACCTCCTAGATACGATGGACTCCTTCCAGAGTATAAAATTCCTCTGAGGTAATCGGACTCCTTCCGAAACCTCAAATGCCCTTCACACCCACTTACTTACTTTTTCGCCCAAAACAAACCCCTTGCCAACTTCCTTAACACTCCGCAGACCCTTAAAAGCCAGATCACATCGCAAGATTGCAGTTTCCTCTCCATGCAAGTTATGACCCATCCGTCACTACCCGACGCGATATCGGTGGTCAGCGGTCGCAAGCGCCGAACGTCCAACTCAAGCACCCTCCATTCCCCGTCGATGCGATATCGCGATCGCAGCGGAGCTAGTTCATCGCATTACCTCCGGTATCAGCACCTCACCATGTCATTCTGTACCAGGGACCCACCACAGCTGACGTCATCTGCCGTACAGTCGACGTCATGCTGACGTCAGCAACCAGTAAGCCGAAACTTCGTGCAGGAAGAAAGATCGCACTTCGGAGCTCCAGAGCAAGAAACAGAGGCAGTTTTCGATACGCGATTAGCGCGAATCGCTACGGGAAATAGGCCATTTCGGGGAATCTTCGGGGAATCTTTGGATTTCTTAGCTCGTTGCGTGCCGGAAAAGCCCGAAAATTGCCCAATCGTGCCAAAGTGATCCGGTTTAAAGATAGCAGCAGATCAATGACAGAGTTTAAAGTGTATCAGATCAAATCATCAGGTATCAAGCGTGTCAAAGAGTATCAGTCGACGGCAGAAGCCATCAATGTAGCGGCAAAGAGTATCAGTAAAAATCTTGAGCAGCGGCCCGAAGCAAGAGAGCATTTAATACCTTCCAGCAGATTCAAAGAAAGAGGGCGAAGCCACTTGAAACCCTCAAATCATAATTATTGCACATTTAACTCACACCAGAGCAGAACTACAGTCCCCAAAGCACAATCATTCCAGCAGCACCGCATCTAGCCCCCAAGGGCCACATTGTCACCTTTTTCTGATTCAACTGCCCCTAACGCAGCCAAAGAGATTTACTTGCATTTAATTCCAGCAACACTTAGATTTTTGAGGAGTCTTCTAGCAGACCTGTTTAGGTCAGTTGTAATCAATGTCTTTCCGATATTTTGCTTATAAATACCACTCTGAACAATGTTGTGAGGGGTTGGTTGGTTGGTAGTAGTTGGTTAGTCTCCTTTCCAGCAATTTCTCCGAGCAGAGACTCGCACTGTAACTGTCATAATTTCCATAATCAAAGATTGCTGAAAGCATGGATTGCGAAACTACTTGATGTTTTCTCTTGGCCAAGGAATGATTACGGAATTCCCGTGCTTCTACATGATTCAATAAGTGTTTCTCTCCTCTGTTTACTTTTATGTTTTTTTACCACCGTTCCGCCTTCTAAATTGCAGGAAAAAAGAATAGCTTAAGATTTGTTTCACTACACCTTAAGTTCAATTTCTACATTTCTCAATGTTTTCTTCAGAAATAGCTATGAGCATGTATACTTAAATGATCTTGTTTACGCTGTTTCTTTCACATATGAATGCATGTTTAGGAATTCTTAGTTGCTCCTGGATCCCAATCATCCATTTCTCCTCTTTTTCAGCATGATGAAATGATTCTCCTTTGCCTTTCATCCCTGATTTTCATTCCGTACTTTTAGTAGATTGATAATTGTATCCTGTGTGGCTATCCTGCTCCATAATCCCCTTGTGACCAAGAAAACACAATAGCAAGCCTCAATCTGTGACGCCATGCCCAATGGTTCGAAACTTATCACACCTTACCTTGCCTCTTTGCTGGAGAATCCTACCTTCCATCCAATCACAAACAAAACACCCTTGAGCCAGAAGCTAGCCTAAAATCATCAACAAAAGTTGAATCATAAAGAGAGAGCCCTCTCTGATTGCAGGTGGGCTAGAACCTGCAATCCAAAGATTGGTTTGTGGTTACCTCGGCCGTATCCCTATAAGGAGCCTAGGGACAACCTGAGTGATAACAACATGTATTAAATTTTTAGACTTCATTTCTTTCCTTGGGAATATTGCAAAACATTGACACAAAGTATTAATACTTTGCCCTGTTAAGATACATGGCATGTGATGACGATAAGATCTAGCATGAAAGGTTGAAAGAAGCCATTAATAGGTATGATAAAATCCATTCATTATTTATGCATAGTATTCAAAGAAATATTGGTTATATGTGACATGAAAGTTGTCTTGATATTGCAAAGAGAAATGTCATCATTACAATTCAAGATCTAAGAGACGTATCGAAGATGCGCTTCCCTTAAAATAAGTAAGATATATTACAAACCATGTTTTTCATATGATTAAAGGATATTTATATTTTATGGCTTATGGATGATCACTACCTCTTGATGAAGGAATATTTGGGTGAAAAACCATTCTAATATTTGATTGGAGTAAATATAAAGACCAATTAACTCAATCATGGTCAAAATTATTTACCTATAATATATGTTACATTTAGCCTCCATGTTCTCTGGTAGACACATGAAAATCCTTTGAGACGAAACCTAAAATATCATTCAGCTTTAAAGTTCACGTTGAAAAAGAACCTTTTCTTTGTAACATAGCATACCAAACAGTGTGCTTCCTTGCTCAATTGTGTTTCCATATTTAGACACTGTTATTTCCTAGGCTCAGGTTGAACCATATAGATATCGTGTCCCTCAATGGGAATTGCAATGTGGCTTTGCACTTGTTGGAAGTTCTGGAATGTTGTTGCGGGGAGCTAAGTCCTTTCTCTGTGGTCTTATTTTTCCCACTTTATATGTTATTGAAAATCTATTTTCCCTGCCCTTGCCCTTATATTTAGTAGGCAGGCTACACAACAGTAATTGAATTCCACCAATGAAACTAACCTTTTGCTTAGTTTCAGGCTAGCAGCTAGTCCAAGCCTTTTATGGCATCTGATCATCATAAACACAATTGATTATGTTTGAAACAAACATCGTAGGAGCCAAACATCCTGCATTTAATTTCAAGTAACCTTAGTTGAAACTTGGAGAAAGCAATAGTCCATAGGTTCCAACCAGAAAACTGAAAATTCTTTTGGTATACCATTCTCTACATTCAAAAGAACTCCTCTGCCTTCTAAAATTTCATTCAATTCCAATGTGTATGGCTTGGCTATAGCTTCATGCGATACGTGTCTCATTCAATATGTATTAATCTAATACAGGAAGAATCAGCTAAACATGAAAGATCAATGCTACAAAATGAATCTCTTTCTATTCTCTTATGTATCTATATTGCTCTCAACATGTCTAAACAGTGGATGAAATAATAACACACTGCATTGAAGTTTTGTCAATCTACATAGAGGATTATGGCCAACCTCGTGCTTGGTAGTCCAGAGGTGCATTTATCATAAGAACCGGATGAAATAGGAAACTGAAAAGTCTTTCAGCATTCCATTTGCTAAATTCCAAATAACTTCTCTATGTTTTAAAATCTCATTCAATTCCAAATGTGTATAGCTCAATTCTAGCTTCATGCGATACATGACTCAATTAAGAAGTATTAAATTGACTCATTTAAGAAGTATTAAATCTAACACAACCACAGTCAGCCAAGCTTGAAAGATCAATGCCACAATATGAGTCTCTTTCTATTATTATCTGTATCCTTATTGCTGAATGTTGAATGTATTACTCTCAACATATCTAAACAGTAGATGTAATAACAACAATATTGCTTTGAAGTTTCTTTTATTCTACATAGAGAATTATGGCAAGTAAAAAACATCTAAAGTGGCACAAGATATGCCTTTGAAGTTTGAACTCATAAATTATAAACTCATTGAATAATGGGCTTATTCATTTTTTTTTGGGTAGAGCTGCACCTAAATTCCAACCATTACGCATTCAGTTAGCGAGAATTAACACAGAATGCCAATCAAAAGACCAATTTGAATGAACCAGTATTCTAACCTAATTAATGAAACGAAAAATGAATTACATTTATTTACTACAAAAAACTAGACTAAAGCTCAATATACAGTGTACTCATTTTCATTAGGGCTTCACAGTTTGGAATTTCCCCATGGAAATGATGTAAAACCTTGGCTTTCAAAAATAAGCTCGTAAGAAACAAGAAGAAATGATGTAATACCCTGGCTTTCAAAAATAAGCTGGTAAGAAAGAAGAAGTTATGATTAGAATGATAATTGATATATACACAGGACAATGGTAGTGAATGTCTCACTAAATGGAAAAATAATTGGTATTGAGAAATCTTATGGTGCAGACTAGAGAAGCCAAGAATTAGTGAGTTGGGTATGGGGAGTTGGACCAAAGCATTTTGCTCTTGTCAAACAGAAACTGGTACAATATCCAAAGGTTGAAGCAATTTGCGTTGTCTTCAAAATATAACAAGCACTCACTCCAACACCTCTACCTTGAATGAGCAAACCCCAAACAGCTGTGCGGCCCTGCTGATCTGTACTATGCCTTCCATTCCCATTACAGGACACATTTTCTTCTTCACTTTCAAGAGAGATATCTTGATTCAACTTTTGTACAAGAAGCACTGCATCAGGAGATATATCTCTCAGAGAATTTCTGATCTTAGCCCAACTGTCGACATTTCCAAACATATCTGCATAATCCCTTTGTTTCTTCAAACTTGTTGAAGGAGATTTTCTGTCAAATACATAGTGCAGAAAGGGGGCTTCCTGAATATGCTTGACAAGCTGTTCGACCAAGAAATAAAACAAAGAGCAAACGTGAAACATCAGAATTTCACCAGTGGGACATATACAAAAAGATGGTCTTCCTAACTTATAAAAATATGAAATTCCTAACTTCTGCCAGAGAATTTGAAAACCAATTAATCAAATTTCATCAAATTCTATCCGCAAAAAACGACACATCAATACAATTGCATCAAAAACGAGAAACCCAACACGAAACAAGAATATTGCAGCAAATACTTCCAAAAGGTACAAAATAATAGATTTTGATTTATGGTTACTAGCATACCTCAATCACTGAATCTCTCATCCATTCTTCGAGATTCACAGAGGTAACTGGTGGAAATGTTTTCATTTCCTCGGCACAGGTTAACCCATCTGCACATATGGGCAACAAGCTCATTTTGTTGTTTTCCTTTTTCCATGTTTGAAATCTGGTTGCATTGTTGGTTAACACATAGAGTTTGGCACTTGAAATACTATTCTTACATGAAATTGTAGAGATGGGTACACTTTGTTTTCCATTAGAAGAAAATCTCGTAGGCTTAACCACAGAACTCCCAACAAAAGCGCTGGCTCCACTTTGCAGTGCCTTGGTCACCATTGGAACTCTTGCAAGCGTCAATTACTAGGATTTGCAGGTTAGGAAACGTTTTCTGGTAGGACCTTCCCACCAAAAGCTTTCAAAGACCAATATTTTTCCTATGCGAAAGCCGAAGCAGGGAAGCGTTGCCCTGTTCCTAATGCGGTTTCACAATTAAACCCTGCAAGCCGAGGGATACTTGACTGAGAGGATGCTAACAGGTTCACTAAAGGGTACCTGGGTTCCGAGCTACAGAGCGGAATTGAAAAGCGGGAAGTGCCGAGTCGAAGAGGAATGTGAGTGAGCAGCGCGTGGGTGACCATTTCCTCAATTCAAATTGGAACCGACAATACTACTCTACGGCTGCAATTCCAGCTCGTCCCCGATCTGTCAGGGGATGTCAGGCCCTCCAGTTGCGATCGGATTTTTTGTCAAGGAACGGCAGGGAATGTCAGGATTTCCAGGGGAGGGTGGCGGAGAAGGAGGGTGGCAGAGCTAGGGGATGGTGGCGGAGGGCAGAGGGATTGCCGGTGGCCGGAGCCGGACGATTTTCCGGCCGGTGATGGAAAACGGGCCATTCGACCGCCTAGGTAGACTACTCCGATTTGAATTATTGTCAACTCTTTTTCCACAATTGTCTTTCTTACTCGCATATTGTTAAGTTAGTTTTAAATAACTCAAACCTCTAATTATTTACGTTTTATTTTATTTATGCAAAATAATACTAAAGAAGAAAATGAAAAGAAAAAAGAAGGAATGTAGTTAGCTAACAAAGATTCCCAGTTTTTCAAAAAATGAAATGTAGCTACAAAAATTTCACAACAATCAATATGATAGACATTTAAATTTGTTTGCATGTAAGATATTTTACTAAGACCACCAAAATCCAAATTGCACTTAAAAAAACATATATAGTGATGAAAAACATGATGGCTCTATGCTTCTTCTCAAGTCAAACAGGGGATAATTTTGTCACTCTATTTCCATTGGGTCCATTGGGTCCTTTACTTGATGGATTGTTTCATATTCTTGAAGATATGCACAAGCATGAGCATGAGCATATGATACCTCATGTTTGAGGTTGAAGATAAGGATCCCTTTTTCATATTTAAGGCAATATTTCACAACATATTAATCTAGCTTCTAAGACATTGATCCTTTTCTTTTGGTGCACTTGTGGATTCATAATGTTGGCACATTGAGAGATGTAATTGTGCTCAGTTTCATGCACCTTTGTTGACACTTCAAGCAATGGACTTATGTTGGATTGTATACCTTCTTCATGCTTTCTCAGAATTTTCCTAATTATCAAATGTCTATATTGTTCATATTTGATGCCTTTAGGATTCAAACAAAACAAGATGTATTTGAATTGAATATATGGTCATTGTTTAGGTACATAGGGGAGGAGACCACATATAGCTTTTGCTTTACTTGACACTTAAAATCAATATGAAGTTGATGTAAGAGCATCAAGAGCATATTATGGGTAAGAAAAAAACCCAGGATGAGGATGTTGATGAGTCAAGGGAATAAAAGGTACATGTTTGAAGATATTTGATGGAAGAATGGTTGACAAACCATGTTTGAGAAAGAGAATAATAGAGAACTCATGGATATAATCACTAATCACCCATGTATTTTGGTGAATGGTTACTCTTTTATATGGACTTCAAAATTTTCATGTTTTGCAAGTACAAGTGAAGAAGAATAAGGATGAAAGAGGAAGACGATCAAAGATCATAGAAGGCTGAAGATGAATACAAAGTGAAAAGACAATGAAAATTTGACCATGATGAATATTGAAATCTCAAGTACTCATCATAGGGAAGTATGAGGAATAACTCCTACTAGTGATCATGAATATTATCTAAATAATATAATACGTTGTAATAAGGTAGAATAATTCTATAAAGTATACATATAAATGGAGATGAGGAGAAATGAGGGAAGTTATGGATGGAGATTTGGTTGAGAGATTCATGGAAGATTTAAGTATATCGTATTGGAGCTAAATATCCAATTTTCATTGTTATGGTCACCTGTCATTATATAAGGGACCATTTGTACAATAAAATGTAACAAGTAAGAGAATTATTTAATATAATTCCCCTTCAGGGATTTGGGAATATTATTCCTGAATGTCCCTCGCTTTGCAAATTACAATGTGTGTGTGTGTGTGTGTTTTTAAATGGATGCATAGATTTAGTACATTACAAATGCAAAACCAAGATTTTCTTCATTGTTTGGTCTAATGGAATCAATTCTAATGAACATACAAAATAAAATCACCAAACAAACCAAGAGTTGACACATTAGGATATATGAATGATTTATGATGGAGGAAATAGATGACACCATCATAATTCAAGCTTGCAAACTGAGTTGCTGCATAATTCAAGCTTACAAGTTGAGTCACCATATATAGCTAAGTGATATTGCTTTGTTCTCATATATGCAGTCGTAATTATCATATACAAAAGAAAATATATTGTTAGCACTCTATATTTCCTAAGACTGTGAAAGAAATACAAAGGTAACCATGAAACCACTTTTGAAGCTGGGATCTAGCCCTACCAGCTTGAGAGAGGGATCTCTCTTTTAGATTTAGATTTGTTTATGTCAAGATATTATGCTAGTTGTGAAAGTTCAAGGGTTTGGCTTTAGATTTGGTTTGGTTGTTTGGTTGATAATGTAATAGTATGTCATTGGGTAATGGAGTCAATATACCTCGAGTGGATTTATTTCAGCATTTATAGACAGATCTAACTGGGCAAGGTAGGCAGATTTATTGGATCTTATATGTTTAATGAGATGGAAAAAGAAGAAATGATAAAGTGCCCATTAAGCAGAGAGCAATTAAGAATTCTATTACCTAACTTTAGTAGAAAACATTGATATTGTTTTAATCCATAACATGGTGCCATAGAAACAAATCCTGAACTTAATTTACTTTAAAACAATAGAGAAAAGAGACACATATGAAAAATAGAGAAAAAACAATAACGAAAGAGAAGATCACTTCACCAAAAAATCTGACACAAGAATCCTAAAAAAACTTTTGTATTACTAAAATGTGTCCACGGGAACTCGGTGGAATAAATTTATATCAATGTCCCTTTATTTACTAAACATCAACCTTTATTACTTTGAATTATGAAGTACTTCTAGAAAAATAATTACAAAATATCTTGATGTCAAAATATCAAGACAAAATCCTAAAATATCTAAAACATATTACATAAATAGTACAGAAATTTAGGAATTTAGAACTATTGGAGCTGCTAGCACTATTATCGAGGTCGGTTGTTGCTTACTGGTCCCAAAAAGGTGTTGCCTTGCTGTACGAGATGAAAACTATTTCACTCAAGTAATTCACATAAGTGATCCCATCGATCTTCACTAGGGATAGTAAGTTTTATTAGCTTTCTATATGTTTCATCAACTTTGGTATATTTCTCAAAGGTAGGTCAACTAATGAAAATATGTTTAATATCATGTTTGATGATGAGATCAAAATGTAGAGCCTCCAAAAAAGCTTTCTCTGTCATACTTCCTTTTACCCCTACAAACTTGGATTTATCTTTGGCAATAGTGTAAAGGTTTTTACTGTATTCACTCAAACTTATTAACTTGTCATTCAGAGCCACTAAACCTAGCAGACCTCTCTGATTCAATAGATTAAACATGGTATGAAATATCTGGACAACATTTTCCAGAGTCTGGCATTTGTTCTCTAATTGAACCATTTTTTTTCTCTTCTGCAAAACCTTCTTGATTTCTAAGATGGTTTCAGTCCTATCTTCAATCTGTAGCTCCTCTAATTCTTCTCTATTCTTATAATTTAGGATTTTGATCAATGTTGTTGCTTTAGTTGGCTTGTCTCCCAATACTTCCCTCACTTGTTCTATCAATTTTTTTGACCTCTGTATCAATTCTTCCTCCTCAAAAATGATTTGGATTGATGGCCAAATATAAGTTATAGATTAATTGATACCCATCCATATGTTTTCTTTAGCATGTGCTAGAGTTTGAGCCATTACTAACTCACTTTCTAAAAAATCTATTCTTTGAGCAAGCCTATTAGATTTCTGCAATTCTACTATATAGGAGTTATCATTCTTCAATTTATGTTCCTGTAGATTCTTCAACTGTTCTTTCAACTTCTCAATCTCCTTTCCCTTAATGGACATCTCCTACATGGTTTTAACCAATTTGGTGGCAGAATCTATAGTTGGTGTTGGTGATGTTGTTGATGTTGAAGCCTTTGCTACTCCTGCAACTACTATTGGTACTACTGTAAGTGGAACTATAACAGTTGTGATGACCGATCCTTCTCTTTGAGTAATTTTTTTAGTTCCACCTCCATCTCTCTGATCTGGACATTCTGTTCAATTATTATCTTAAACTTGTCTTCCTTTTGCTTTTCCAGTTCTCCCATTTCCTTGGTCTTTGGATCCTTTGTAGATGGCAGCTTGAGTTGCTTCCTCAGAGCTACTATATCAACATTCTTCTTCTTTACAATCTCCTATATTGTCTTTACATCACTGGGGTCATAACCTAGCTTGATGATTAAGTCCTCTAATGACTTATTAATTCTAGTATATTTTTCCAAAGATGAAATTTTCTCGAGCTTCAATTGTGATTGTATGTTGCTAATGGAGGCCTGCAATTTTGAATTTGTCATGGCAATGTTAGTCAATGTATAATACAACATCTATACAGTTTGTTTGTGCATTTACATCTGATCAATCAGATGGATTTGATTTGTGTCAAACGAGAAGATTTTCTTCTTGTAATCTGCTAGTGATTTAGGAAATGGAATGTGTGCTTCCAAGAAAGAAATATGCATTCTCCCTTGTTCAGTATTAAAGGCTAACAAAAGCCCGTGTTGGGAAGAAGCAGTTTACGTCGAGAACTAAGTGTATGTGATGGCCTTTAGCACCTCATTCTTCTACTTTATTTCTTTGTATTTAGCAAAAATATTGAGCTATGTTTGGTCCCTAGCCAAGTCTGTTGTCTATGTCAAAACTTGAGGATCCTATGAAGCTGAGGAAGATGGTGAGCCTACAAAAATGTCTTCTTGTCTTGTACCTACAAAAATGTCTTCTGGTGTTGTTGAAACATGTTTACGTGTGATGACTATAGTAGTTTGTCCTTCTTCATCCTGCATAAAAACTGGTGGTGGATTCTTTTTAGGCTTCTTGTATAAATTAAGAATTGCTTGGCTTCAATTTCTGTCACTGGAAAAGACTCTTCTTCTCTAGGTCTTTTATACATGCTTTTCCTGAGGGACTGGTGTTTGTGAAGTGGTTGTAGATAAAATCTTATCCTCAACTTCCTACAAGGTGTTCTCTTCTGATTGATCTTTGTTCATAAACTTCTCAATTTCGGGCCTGGGAGTATGAGAATAAGGAGTGCTCTTCTGCTCGACTCTTAGTATGGAAACTATGTCGAAGTGGTCATAATACCAAGTGAAACTTAACTAAAAGTTCATCTGCTTGAGAAGTGTTTTTTCCTCAGTGTCTGCTGCCCTGTTGTTGCATATAAATGTTCCCAGCTATGTTTTGATCTTGAATTGGGCCTTCTTCTTGGCCGAGACAAAATGAAAATCATCCATATTGATCATTTTCCTAGTATACTCCAATGAGAAAATTCTCATAGGAACATATTTTGGCAATCCGTATCGTGGTAGGTCACAACCATACACCCTAATTTTTATGTCGTTCTGGTACAAGTACCAGTCTCCTATTTTGGCTTGATCATTGAGGTGTAAGGTTCTTTGAATCTCATAACCTATTCTAGGTTCCACATTTATGTTTAGAAGACACACCACTGTATAAATTAATCAATGAAGCCATTGAAGGTGAAATCACTTGAATTCCTCCTTACTAAAGAGGTACATTGTATAATTGGCTGTGCATTACCTTGATCATCCAATTTCTGAAATTTTATTGGAAATTGTTTTGCCTGATAAAACAAAAACAAGTACACTGACACTGATGAATGCTTAAACATTCCTTCTATTGTGATCTTGAGGAATTGGTTAAGGTTGTTGTATATAAGGAAATGCCTAAAATTAAATATTACAAAAGGATTTTGTTTTGTGGAAAATATGTATAGAAAACCTAAAATAGGTTCATCTACACATTGATTTGAGCGGTATCCTAGTAGACAAGACACTAATGACACAATATGTTTAGATTTTTCAGGAAACATAGAGGCTGGGTATGGTGGATTCTTCTCTGGGAGTTGAAAATCTTCTGGTAGGAAAATCTCAAATATCCTAGCTCTTTGAGGTAAGGTCAATTTCTTGTAGAGTTCCAAGAGGAAATCTACAGAAAAAGGGTTCACAGAGTCATTCTTAGGGAATTACAGCATTTGGTTAATGGACTCTTAGGTTATGGTCATTATAATGTCACCATTTTGGGCCACAACAGCTCTCTCGCTAGAAATATATCCGGATTGACACCATATGAAAAAGTGTAGAAAAGGATGAGTTTGAGGAAACATGAATTCTGGCAAGAGGGATTCCTAGAGATTGATTTCATTAATCTGGTCCAGAAAGGTTTGTTTGAGCCAATTGTGCAGTTCGAACAAGTCGAACCCACAATTGGTCTCTGTAATTTTGTATTGTTAATCTGCCAATGGTATATGGTCTAAGTCAACTGCAGGAGGGATCATCAGATTCTCACTGGTTTTCTTTGACTTTACTTTAGGTGCCATTTCTTAGAATATTAGGAACAAAGATGAAGTTTTCCTCTTTACACGGGAAAATTAAAATGTTTGATGAGTAATATGGTCATTATGACAAGTACATGGTCAAAAATGGCTGACTAGAATCTGTTGGGGTGACCGAGCAATTGAGCAGATAAGGTGGTAGTTTAAAATCCTGTACCTGCTTATCCGAAATGGACGGGGAGCATAAAGGGACCACATTGGAACATTTGGGGGTTTTTATAAGAAAATTGAGAATTTCTCGTTATCTCTAGTCCGTTATGAAGTTGGTATGATGACAGGTGGTGAACGTTTGGATAGCAACAATCATCTTGTAATTTGCAGAGTGTAACAAAAAGGGATATGCATCGTTATACTGGAGTGGGGAGGCCATGTGGTGGAATAAGAGTGGCAAGGAAGTAAGGACATGGCGGAGGAATGAGGTGATGGGTGTAGATAAACGTTGGTGGGAAGATGGGTGAAATTCGGAGGGGGGTAGGCGGTAAGTAGTTTAGAGTGGGCGGGTGCGGAATAATGAGCGCCTGCCACATATCGTGGGGCCCATGGATAGGTAAACTGCTTTTCGGACCCCCCTGCTGATAAAGGTAGAATGGGCAAGGGGTTTCGAACTTGATTCCCCATCGTTGATCTATGTGGGGAAATCACAACCGCCAGATGATGCGCACCAGATGCCACAAGCTGACAAAGAAGTCTTGTTGATTTTCGCTTTATAATCATACCCAAACTTTAGTGCCAAGCGCCTTATTACATATTAATTAATCATGCTTAAATTACATAATTAAATCAATATTAATCTACACTAAACATAATTAATTTAATCCTAAGGGCGCGTTTTCATTAGCAAGCCCATATTATTTTCCTAAGGTTGCTTTTAACCCTATTCTAATGCACATTTATGAAATTAACCAAGTTTAGACACTTTGGTTAATATTCCTCTAGTCTACCTATTTATTTCAACCAAGATTAGGCTTGATGGTTGATTTATTATCTAACCTATACAATTTTTTTAACTTAGTTTAATCATTATTAAACAGTATGATCAAACTATACAATTTATTTCTATGTGGTATTTAAACAAGCTGCACACTTTTATTTGAAAAACTTGTAAAGTAATTTTAATGCATTTTTTATATTTTTGGTGGCATTTCAACTTGCTCACCTGCATACATTTTTTTCATGGGGTTGTTTCATTTTTTCTTTTAATTCTATTTTTTTCTTTTTTCTCATTTACATTTTTTTATACCCTCTTTTCATCATTACGTGTGTGTGTGTGTGTGTGTATATATATATATATTGTCAATCATTTACAGAATACAATATTATTTACAATTACATCAACTGAAGGGAAATAACCAATCATCAATTGAAACTATGAATCATAGGACCCTAACAATGGCTCCAGCTGGGGATGACATCCTCCCTATGAGGTTAACACTTGGATCAGTAGCCTTGGTCCTTTGCCTTCAATTTTTGTTCTACATTTGAATTGATATGTTTATTGTTGTAGATATGGCAGCATCTCACTAGGATCTTATGGCCTTCTCCTCGAGCTTCAATTTCTGATGGAAACCACCCACACTAACAGTAGAAAAATAAAATGGTATGTAAAATGGTTGGAGTGAAGAATGATTTATTCTTGAGGGAAGTAATGTTTGAGCATTCTTCCATTTACAAGTCTAGCAGGCAGCTCTGCTCCAGACACATCTTTCATAAAACGACATTGTTCCCTCTATAAGCATCAATTTTGTAAGGTCCATTCCACAAATTATCAAAATTTCCATGCTTACCCTTGTCCTCATTTCTTGAATCCCATTTCAGTACAATATCTTCTATTTGGAAATCATCTGCTTTGGTTCTCCTATCATAAATTTTCTTGATGTTCTCTTGGATGACTTTGGTTTTATTGTAGACTTCTTCTCTTGATTGTTGTAGTTGTATGGTCTGGTTTACAATTCTCTGCAGGTCATTAAGTTCAACTTGGGATTCTTGTAGTAATTTCAAAACAGAGATTCCTAAGGATGTGGGGAAAACAACATCTATCCCATAAACTAGTTGGGAAGGGAACATACCAATGGATTTTTTGGTAGTGAGACTATTAGCCCACAAAGCATTGATTAATTTGTTGTGCCAAGAGTTTTTATTATCCTCCAAAAAATTTTTAATGATATTAACCAAACTTTTATTTGAAGACTATACTAGCCCATTTCCCTATGGGTAATAGGTAGTAAGTGACCCAGTCTTACGTTGTATTTGTTGAAAAATTCCACCATCTTCTTTGATTTGAATGCATTTGTATCATCAGTAATGATCTTATTTGGGCATCCAAATCTAGCAAGAAAGTTACCTTCCATGAATTTTGTGATTACTGCATCTGTGGCTTGCCTTGTAGGTACAACTTCAATCCATTTCATAAAATAATTAGTGGCTGTAAGAATCCACTTATGTTGGGCTGAAGAACTGGGGTGTATTTCTCCAATGAAATCCAAACCCCATTGTTGGAAAGGAGTTTCAACTGATATGGGCTTCAAGGGTAGGGGTAACAATTTTCTTTTTCCTTCAAATATTTGGCATTGATGACATGTGGTGACTTTCTTGTGGACATCTGCAAACAAGGTGGGCCAATAGAACCCAACCCTTAGAATCTTGTTTTTTGTTGT
Source organism: Pinus taeda (assembly GCA_000404065.3). Taxonomy (NCBI): domain Eukaryota; kingdom Viridiplantae; phylum Streptophyta; class Pinopsida; order Pinales; family Pinaceae; genus Pinus; species Pinus taeda. The sequence continues at coordinate 34,161 of APFE031118897.1, read as the reverse complement.
CTTCCAGTACAAGTGTCCTCCACAATTTCCTTCATGGAATTCTTGCATAAGTTTATCTGCTTCATCTTTTAGCACACAATTAAGAAAAATTCCACCTGCATCTATCGAATATGCATTATTATCCAAAATACAAAATCTCATAGCCTTTAACTTAAGAAATATGGCTTTAGTTTCAGTCAAACCGGGAAGAGCTTGTAAATTTTGCAGTACAAAGAGAATGTCTTCATACCATGCAGAGGTAGAAATGGCTTCTGATACTTGTGGAGTCACCTGCTGTTCATGTTCATCCAATTCAACTATGAAATTTATATCAAGGGCATGGAAATTAGATTCCCCCATCAGTTTTGCCAATCCCTGACCTTTGATCAGCTTAGTAGTCTTGATTTCAAGATCATATTCCAACATAACAACAATCCATTTGCCCCTTTTTCCATCAGGATAAGTCTGTATCAAAATATTTTTTACAATAGCATTAGGGACATATGCATTTATATGGGAGTGTAAAATTAAACTCTAAAGTCCTTTAGTGCTTTTACTAAGGCAAAATCATGCTTTTCCATTATATTGTATTTCAATGAAGCGTCCCTTAAATCCCTACTAAATAATGCTATTGGCTTCTCTTGTTCTTCACCATTCTTCTGCAATAAAACAATTGCAATAGTATGACCAGATGCAAAAGAAAACAACATGAAATCTTTGGTGAAATCAGGACTAATCAATACAGGAGCAGTTGTTCAAGCTAGTTTTAATTCGCTAAAATATTTTTTGGCTTTAGAGTTCCATTTTATTTCAGAATCCGTTTTCAACGTATTTGTGATGGACCTTAAGATTTATGCTAAATTAGGAATAAATCTCCCGAGGAAATTTATTCTCCCAATGAATGACTTAACTTCTTTCTTATTCCTGGGAGGGTCAATTTTGAGGATAGCTTCAACTTTGCTAGGATCAATCCTAATGCCTTCATTGGAAATGATGTGGCCAAGAAGTTTTCCCTCTTCCAAACCAAGCAGTTTTTTCTTGGGGTTGAGTGAGATGCCAAATTTCCTACATTTCTCAAAGACTCTTCTTAAATGCAACAGGTTTTCTTCCTCAGTCTTTGAAAATACAGTGATGTCATCCAGATAAATGACAATGAATCTGCCAATTTCATCGGCAAAGGCAAAATCCATTTCCCTTTATAAGGTGTCTGTGACATTCATTAGACCAAAACGCATCTTTATATACATAAACGTACCCCATGGTGTAATAAATGTTGTCTTTTGTTGGTCATTAGGGTGAACCAGGACCTGGTTATAACCTGAAAATCCATCTAATAAAGAGATCCTACTCGAACCAACTACCTATTCTAATATATGATCCATTTTTGGGAGGGGGTAAATGTCTTTAAGAGAGGTTGTACTCAAGTTTCAAAAGTCTAAACATAGCCTAATTTCTCTTATTTTCTTCCTTGTAGGTACTAGGTTTGTAACCCACTTAGAAAATCTAAGAGGTACAATAATTTTGGCATTGTATAGCTTCTTAACTTCCTTTTATATTAGAGGAAAAGGAGTGGATTGAACCTTCTTAGCTTTTGTTTAAAAGGTTTTTGATCTTCTTTAAGGGGAATAGTATGTTAAATGATGCTAGTGTCATAGGATTTTAAGTCCTCATAACTCCAGGGAAAAACATCAAATAATTCTTTCAAAAGTGCAATGTATTTCTATTTTTCATCAGGAAGCAAGGATCTGGATAAATTTAATAATGTTAGGGATCTCTACAGTCCCTATGTTGCATTCCTCTACCCCAACCCCTGATGGTTCAATTTTGGGCTTTTTTCTACATCAATGAAATCAAATAAATCTTCTAAAGGTATTAACCCCTTAGGCAACAAATTATCCTTTAATTGCAACACTTCCAAAGGTTCTAAATATTCATTAGCTTCTATTAACACTACTTCACTCTCATTTATTTCTACATCATTATCTAATTCTATATGTGTACATTCAAATTCATCTTCTAATTTGAGGAATTTTTTTATTTGCTCATCATTACCAAAAACTTGCCAGTATCTGATGTTATCAGGCACAACTGGGCTATGTTTGATTTCTACCACATATTTCCTATTTGAATGGAAAGGCTTCTTACAAGTACTGGCTGAAACAACCAAGGCATCTGCTAAAATGTTTTGGTTTTGAAGTATCACAGACAAACCATATTCAGGAAAACATTGTAAAAATCCAAAACTGCATTTCAGTAAGCCCTTAATCTAGGGCGTTTTGCAGAATATTCACCCTTAATTTGTTTTATAATTAGCTTAGAATCTCCATGCAAAGAAATCCTTTTTTCTCCTAGCTTCTTTAGAATCTACAGCCCTAAAATCAGTGCCTCATATTCTGCAATGTTATTTGTGCACTGAAAATTAAGTTTATAACCATGTCCTTCTACTCTGTTTGTTGCTAAGTTTACAAAAAATACACCTGCCCCTGCTCCATCTTTACGCACAACTCCATCAAAATTCGTATTCCACAAAGCTTTTCCAGGCTCTGGATTTGCTTCCTTAGTATTAAATTTTATTATTTAAGTATTATTGACTTCGACCTCTAAGGGTGAAGCTTCATTTTCCACATAGTCATCATTGTGTAAGACAAAAAAGTCCATGTCTGAATGTACTGAATAGAGGGGATAATTGTTAGGCTTATCTTAACTATTTACCATGTACTTCATGAGTGTTTCCATATAAAGTCTTCTTGGTTGGCAAAACACAAGAATAGTGGCATAAGTCATATCCATCTCCAAAGTGCCTTGCAGCTTTCCCCCCATGATCTGGACAGTAGCATCTCATACTTTGGAGGTATGTCTACTACTACGATGTCCATGACTACACTCTTAGCAGGTATCCGAACTAGAGTGACACATAATTTTTTTATCAAACCAAGACAACTAACTTTATTTGAATAAAAAGAGTGCAAGTATTTGTATGGTTTGGTGATGTCTAATCCTAATTTCTCCACGATAGCTCTGGGCATAAAATTGTGAGAGGCTCCTGAGTCAAACATTGCATTATGTAGGATTTTATCATGGATTTTCAAGCTTATGAAGAAAGGTGGAATAGTCACATATTGAGGCTTACCCTCAACTTCGGGTCCAAACAAGACTTTAGGATGGTCATCAGTGAAATTGATGGTGTCTGATCCTTCTCCTATTTTTGAGGCTTTCATGACTTGAGTCTTGTATACATTTTTGGTCATCAATTATGTTAAAAGAATGGGGATATTTACCTTAGCCAATTCAGTTTCCATATTAAAATATGTCTGAGATCTATCGCTTTCCTTGACATTTACATCAAGTTTTTTAGAAATTTCTTTTTGAGAATCAAGTTTTGTTTGACTCATTACTGACTCACTTTCTAGATCTTCTGATTCTAATAGGATCTCTTTTGGTTTTGAGAGAAAAAATTGGTCTTACTCTTCTTTGGTCAAGAATATGTGATCTATCCCGCTTTCTTCAAATAGATTTATTTGATTTTATTGTAGTTCTTTAGACAATTCAATTTTTTCATCAGCATAATTTTCCTAAAATGGAGGCCTCACTGGTTGTTGATCACCAGGGTCTTTATGTTCCCTTTGTTTAATATGTGGTGGGTTTCTCCTAAAGTTGGAGTTTTGATTTTGAGGTCCTCCCCGGGGTTCTCTAGGAGGTGTTCTATCTACCACTGTCATCCTCACCATCATTTTTTCCATAGTTTTAACTAGGTTATCTAGTTTCGAATCTGATGAAGAGGAGGCAGTTCCCTCCTTGATAGTGACCCTTCTTTCTGTTTTCAATTTATCTCTTTTGGCTCATAAATTAGCCTCTACCTTAAGAACATTTCTTTGCATATCTTCAAGAGTGGTTGGGTCTCTTTTTCTTAACTGATAGGCCATGTCTACATCAATTCCTTCTATGAAATGAATAAGGGCTAATCATGGTGGGGGTTTTATAGCAGCTGGAATGGAATTATAGACACGGTTAAAACTAGCACAATAATCTTCAATAGTCTCATTTTGAGCCCTCTTTAAGTTTTTTTATTCATTTAAAATTTGTAGGGGATTATTTTTAGGTTCCCATATATTAAGAAAGCTTTGGTGAAACTAAGGTAAATCAACTATGCTCCCAGCTGGTAATTCCTTATACCACTTGTTAACATCTCTCATTAAACTCTGAGAAAACAACCTAATCTTATCATCATCCTCATCGAATTCTTATAAGTCAGAGAATTCATTCATTCTATCAATATGTTGTTGTGTTGTCACAGGACTTGTACTATAAAATTGTGTCTATCTCTGAGCATAGTTCAGTGGAATAACATTTAATGGTGCTTGCAAGGCCAAAGGGGCATATCTTCCTACCATGGCTGGTATGTGAGGTACAAAAGGAACTACAACAGGTATGGGTATGGAAGGTATGAAAGGAGGTGTAATAACAATTTTTTGTGTAGATGCAGGGATGGTAGGGATTGAAGGTGAAATAGGTGTAGTGTTAGGGATTGAAGATGAAATAGTTGGGATGGTAATGGGAGTAATTATTAGAGAGATAGTGGAAGTGAAAGAAAATCCTAGGGGAACGGAAATAGCAGGAGTTTGGAAAAGAGTGGTATGAACAAGGGAAGTTTTGGGTGGGGTCAAAAATTTTGGATAACTTTTAAGTGGTTCAGGGGATGAAGCAGTGGAGGAAGAGGATGCAGTTTTCGGTGACTCAAAAGATGTTTGTGTGGATTGATCTAGTTCAGATACCAGTTTATCAAGTTTTTCAAATTGTTTAATGGCATCATCATCAGGACCATATTTATTAGCTTGAGGTTTTAAAATGTGAGGTTTGAATATATTCTCATCAACCACTATTTGAGGTATCCAAGTATTTGACTTGGTTCTAAATAAACTATGCTCAAAAGCTAGATCCAACCCAATATCAACTTCATCTAAATTCTCAAAACATATAGGGAGGGATTGAGCTTTAGATGGAGGGTTATTACTTCCCTGGCTTTCAGTCGGCCTTTTCCTTCTAAGGATCAGTTGAGGGTTGTATACAATCTGTGGGGGATTGGAATCTGGGTTGGCTCTAGTATGTATTCTTTTGGGATCCAGATCTATTACAAAATATGTACAATTATCAAACTTTATACAATCTTATGGATAACAGACAGTCTTAGCTTATATTCTAGAAATAGAAATTTTAAGCACTAATATGAAATTTACTTTTTGGGAAACTTAAATATGAATCAAATTTGTTCGTTCCCCAGTGGAGTCGCTAGACTGTTAGCACTTTGTATTTCCTAAGACTGTGAAATAAATACAAAGGTAACCACAAAACCACTTTGGAAGTTGGGATCTAGCCTTGCCAGCTTCAAACATGGATCTCTCTTGTAGATTTAGATTTTTTTATGTCAAGATATTAGGCTAGTTGTTAAAGTTCAAGGGTTTGGTTTTAGATTTGGTTTGGTTTTTTGGTTGATAATGTAACATTACATTATTGTGTAATGGAGTCAATATACTTCGAATGTATTTATTTCATCATTTAAAGACATATCTAATAGGGCAAGGTAGGCAAATTTATTAGATCTTATATGTTTAATGAGATGGAAAAAGAAGAAATGATTAAGTGTCCATTAAGAATAGAGAAATTAAGAATTATATTGCTTAACTTTAGTAGAAAACATTGATATTTTTTTAAGCCAGAACAGGGTGCTATAGAAACAAATCCTGAACTTAATTTTCTTTAAAACAATAGAGAAAAGAAACACGTGAAAAACAGAGAAAACACAATAATGAAAGAGAAGATCACTTCACCAAAAAATTTGACACAGGAATCCTAAAAAAGCTTCTGTATTACAAAATGTATCCACTGGAACTCGGTGGAACAAATTTACATCAATGGTCCTTTCTTTACCTAAACATCAACCTCTATTACTTTGAATTATGAAGTACTTCTAGAAAAATAATTACAAAATATCTTGATGTAAAAATAGCAAGACAAAATCCTAAAATATCTAAAACATATTACATAAATAGTACATAAATTTAGGAATTCAAAACTATTAGAGCTGCTAGCACTATTGTCGATGATGGTCTTTGATGACTGACCCTAAAAAGGTGTTGCCTTGTTGTACGAGATGATAAATGTTTCACTCAAGTAATTCACATAAGTTATCCCATCGATCTTCACTGGGGATAGTAGTTTTTATTAGATTCTTATATGTTTCATCAACTTCGGTATATTTCTCAAAGGTAGGCCCATTGATAAAAATATTTTTAATATCATGTTTGATGATGAGATCAAAATCTAGAGACTCCAAGAAAGCTTTGTCTGTCATACCTCCTTTTACCCCTGCAAACTTGGATTTATCTTTGGCAATAGTGTAAAGCTTTTTACTGTATTCACTCAAACTGATTAACATATCATTCATAGCCACTAAACCTAACATACCTCTCTAATTCAGTAGATTAAACCTGGTATGAAATCTCTGGAAAATAGTTTCCAGAGTCTAGCATTTGTTCCCTAATTGAACCATCAGGTTTCTCTTCTACAAAAGCTTCTTTATTTCTAAGATGGTTTCAATCCTATCTTCAATATATAACTCCTCTAATTCTACTATGGTCTTAGAATTTAAGATTTTGATCAATGTTTTTGCTTCAGTTGGCTTGTCTCCCAATAATTCCCTCACTTGTTCTATCATTGTTTTAACCTCTGTATCATTTCTTCTTGCTTGAAAATTATTTATATTGATGGCGAAATCTCAGTTATAGCTTGATTGAATTTGTCCATATGTTTTATTTAGCCTGTGTTAGAGTTTAAGCCATTACTGACTCACTTTCTAAAAAATCTATTCTTTGAGCAAGCCTGTGATATTTCTACAATTTTTCTATATAGGAGTTATCATTATTCAATTTATGTTCCTGTAGATTCTTCAAATGTTCTTTCAAATTCTCAATCTCCTTTCCCTGAATGGACATCTCTTGCATGGTTTTAAGCAATTCGGTGGAAGAAACTATAGTTGGTGTTGGTGTTTTTGTTGATGTTGAAGCCTCTGCTGCTCCTACAGCTACAATTGATACTGTTGTAAGTGGAACTATAGCTAATTGTGAGGACTTCTCCTTCTCTTTGAGGAATTTTTCTAGTTCCACCTCCATCTCTCTGATCTAGACATTTTGTTAAATTATTATCTTGAACATGTCTTCCTTTTTCTTTTCTAGTTCTTCCATTCCCTTGGTCTGTGGATCCTCTCTAGATGGTAGCTTGAGTTGCTTCCTCAAAGTTGTTATATCAACATTCTTCTTCTTTACAATCTCCTCTAATGCATTACATCAATGGGGTCATAACCTAGCTTGATGACTAAGTCCTCTAATGACTTATATCTAGTATCTTTTAACAAAGATGAAATTTTCTCCTGCTTCAATTGTGATTGTATGTTGTTGATGGAGACCTACAATTTTGAAGTTGTCATGGCAGTGTTAGTCAATGTAGAATACAACATTTCTCCAGTCTGTTTGTGCATGTCCGTATTATCAATCAAATGGATTTGATTTGTGTCAAAGGAGAATATTTTCTTCTTGTAATCTACTCATGATTTAGGAAATGGAACTTGTGCTTGCAAGGAATCCATCTTCATTATCCCTTGTTCAACATTAAAGGCTGGCAGAAGCCTGTGTTGGGAAGAAGAAGTTTGTTTCCAGAACTAAGTGTATGTGTTGGCCTTTAGCATCTCATTCTTTTTCTTTATTACTTTTTACTTAGAAAAAATATTGGGCTCTGTTTGGCCTTGAGCCAATTCTATTGTCTGTGTCGAAACTAGAGCTTCTTGTGAAGTAGAGGAAGATGGAGAGCCTACAAAAATGTCTTCTTGTCTTGTACCTACAATATTGTCTTCTGGTGTTGTTGAAACATGTTTACCTGTCATGACTATAGTAGTCTGGTCTTCTTCATCATGCATAAAAACTAGTGGTGGATTCTTTTTAGGCTTCTTTGTATAAGTTAAGAATTGCTTGGTATCAATTTTTGTCACTAGGGAAGACTCTTCTTCTATGGGCCTTTCTTCATGTTTCTTCTGAGGGACTGGTGTCTATGAATTGGTTGTAGATAAAATATTATCATGAACTTCCTACAAGGTGTTCTCTTCCCATTCATATGTGTTCATAAACTTCTCAATTTCGGGCCTTGGAGAATGAGAATAAGGAGTGATCTTCTGCTCAATATTAGATTAGAAATTATGTCAAAAGGGTCATAGGACCAAGTGAAACTTAACTGAAATTTCATCTTCTTGATAAGTGTATCTGCCTCAATGTCTACTTCCTTGATGTTCCATATAAATGGTCCCACTTGTGTTTTGATCTTGAATTGGGCCTTCTTCTTGGCTGAGACAAAATGAAAATCATCCATATTAATTATTTGCTTGATATACTCCAATGAGAAAATGCTCATAGGAACATATTTTGGCAATATGTATGGTGGCATCTCACAACCATACACCCTAATTTCTATGTGTTTCTGGTACAAGTATCAGTCTCTTGTTTTGGCTTGATCACTGAGGTGTAAGGGTCTTTGATTCTCATAACCTATTCTAGGTTCCACATTGTTGTTTGGAAGACACACCACTATATAGCTAAACTGATAAATAAAGTCATTGAAGGTGAAATCCCTTGAATTCCTCCTTACTAAATAGGTCCACTATATAACTAACTGTGCATTACCTTGATCATCCAATTTTTGTAATGTTATTGGAAATTTGTCTGCCTGATAAAACAAAAACATGTACACTAACACTGATGAATGCTTAAACATTCCTTCTTTGTGATATTGATGAATTGGTCATGGATGATGTCTACAAGGAAATGACTAAAATTAGATATTACAGAAGCTTTTTATTTTGTGGAAAAGATGGACAGAAAACCTAAAATAGGTTCATCTACCCATTAATCTGAGTGGTATCCTAGTAGAAAAGACACTAACGACACAATTTGTTTATTTTTTTTAGGAAACATAGAGGCTAGGTATGGTGGATTCTTCTTTGGTAATTGAACATCTTCTAGTAGGAAAATCTCAAATATCCTAGCTCTTTGAGGGAAGGTCAATTTATGGTAGAGTTCCATGAGGGAATCTACAGAAAAATGGCCCACAAAGTCATTTTGAGGGAGTTGCAGTATTTTGTTAATGGACTCTGGGGTTATGGTCAGCAGAATGTCACCATTCCGGGCCACAATGGCTCTTTGGCTAGGAATATATATGGATTGACACCATATGACAAATTTTGGATTTGGATGAGTCTGAGGAAACATGAATTCTGGCAAGAGGGATTCCTAGAGATTGATTTCATCACTCTGGCCTAGAAAGGTTTGTTTGAGCCAGTTGTGCAGTTCGAACAAGTCGAACTCACAATTGGTCTCTGCAATTTTGTCATGTTGATTTGCCAATGGTATATGGCCTAAGTCACCTGCAGGAGGGATCATCGTATTCTCACTGGTGTTCTTTGACTTTCCTTTAGGTGTTATTTCTCAGAATATCAGGAACAAAGATGAAGGTTTTCTTTTTACACGGGAAAATTCGAATGTTTGATGAGGAGTCTTGTCACTGTGATAGGTACGTGGTAAAAAATGGCTTGTTGGAATATGCAGGGGTGACCGAGCAATTGAGAAGATGAGGTGGTAGTTTAAAATCCTATTCCTTAGCTTGAGGGACGCTGCTTGTTTGCATGCATTGAAAACCCAGGGAGCCTAGGCTTAGCTTGAACTTAAATGTTGAAATCACTTGCAACTAAGGAAACTGGTTAAGGGGATTATGAGGTAAAAAATGGGCCAAAATAAAAAATGTACTAAAAAAATTAAATTTAGAAGAACCAATAGGATTCATGATAATGATGTAATCCCTGGGGAAGAATATTTTGGAGGGAAAAGAAAAAAACTGCTTTTTAAATTGTATTATCGATTTATTTCCATATAGTTTTACTTAAATGTCAAGTGTAAACACCAGTTGGATGTGAAATTAGATTCCACATCCAATGAATATCCACTCTACATAATTTTTAGTAGACCCACATAAAAAGAACTTTGAAAATACATGGAAAAAGTGTGTTATGAAAATACATTAAAAAACATGTTGAACACATTTTTTTTATGTATTTTCAATTTCTTTTCGATATGGGTCTACTCTAATGTATGAAGAGTGGATACTCAATGGATGTGGAATTTAATTATGCATACAATTGGTGTCTACAGGGGACATTTGTATCAACCGACAGGAGATGAGAAAAAAAATACAATAAAAAAGTAGTTTTCTTTCTTTTTCTTTAATTTATCATCTCTTATTCTATTATTTTAACTATTATTTTATTATTTTCCTTAGGAGGCCCATTTTAGACCTATAAATTCCTCTAATACACTACCTAATAGATTTTATTATGATGCAATTGGAGAATAACTGAGTTTGTTGACAGTCATTAAGAGATTGGATTAGGGAAGTGGGGGTACAGGCGATACCCATTCCCCTTTCGCCCTTGTGGATCGAGGAGACATCCAGGTGAAGGGCCCTTTAGAAACAAAGGGGATCCAAGCTTGTTTCCCCAAAAACACACGAGAGGATGCAGAGAATGATATATATATCATTCTCTGCGTCCTCTTGTGTGTTTTTTAGGGAACAAGCTTGGCTTATATATATATATATATATATATATATATTATATTATTATATGCACAACAGAGGAATTTAGTGTTATCCCACTTGGGATTTCATGTTTGACTTGGGTCGGCTTTATCTTATTAACGATCATTGTTGATTCTCATGGGTTAGTCCTAAGTTGGGGAACTCCCCTCAGATTTCCCTGATTGTCCTTTATTGGTCACTAACTGTGTGTGAGAGTTGTCTTTATCAGCCTCTCATTTATTTTGGTGCATGGGCACTCTCGCTCTACTAGTGGATGGAGAGAATTCAAGGATGATTATGGATAGCGTGGATTTTTGGAGCATTGACTGCAGAAGTTGAGGTGGTTTTCGAGTTGCATGTAGAGCCTGTGAAATCCAAATTACAAACCAATACCCTGGAGACTTGACCTTAAGTTACATCCTTGAAAACATTTGGGTGATATTCCCTGTGAACTATGTTTTGAGACCACTTGGACATTATACTCTATCTCTTGAGTGTCCACCACCCTTGCTGTAAATTTCTCCTACACAAGTGTCCCCTTAGATTGTAGATATGGCTCGAGGGTGATCACTTGTAAGAGATATTACAATGTAGTTAGCCTACAGTTGGGTGGAGAGTGGAAGTCCCTCCTTCAGTTTCCAACTATTCTTAACACACTCATATAAGTATTATGGTTTATACATATTTCGATTATGTATTATGACAATACTTGTTATGTTATTGATTGATGTATGGTCTTGTCTTATTCATGAAAGAATTCCTGAAATCACTGTTACATTCATGGTTGACAAGCTATCTTATATATCTATGGTGGTAAAATATGGGCTTCACTCAATGAACCTCTGACATATCACATGCATTCGTGGCATACTAAACAATACCCTTAATTTTAACATATTGGAAAATACCTATAAAAGTCACATTATTTAACCCCTTACCAATAGGAACCCAATACACCTTCCCAATTTAAAAAACCCCTACTTTCGCTAGATATTGTAGGTATCTTTTTTTCATTAACATTTTTTATCCCCCTTTATATGTTTTCATTGACTTTGAGCTCCATTTTGTTGGAAAGGAAGAGGAGTCAAAACACAAATTAACACATAAAACACATGAGTTGTGGCTCTTCTATTAATCGCACAAAAACTTGATGATTACAATGAACCCGATGAAGGGTATTTAAACCTTTTCGACTAGCAACTCACCTAAAATAACTTGACATGCAACCACACACTAAATTTGACTATGAATTAACTCAACTTGACTCAATTCTCAGTTAATTGAGTCTCTAATTTTAGATAAATCTCCATGCGGGAGTTATTTAGCTATTTTAACACTCCCCGTTAATTATGACAACTAAACTAGAACATGAATCATGACAACTCAAACATGTTTGTCAGTCTAAGTCTCAGTTAGGCTTAAAAGACCAAATTTTCTTTTGTGAAACTCAAACACATATTTTCCTAATGGCTTGGTAAGTATATCATCCAATTGATCACTCGATTTACAAGGCTTCAAGTGAACATCTCCATTGATCACAAGTTCTCTAATAAAGTGATATCTAGTATCAATATTCTTGTTCTTCTAGTGAAACACACTACTCTTGAATAATGCAATAACTAAAGTGTTGTCACAATATATTTCTATTGATCCTTGTTATTTCTGCTTGAGTCCATCAAATACTCTTCTTAACCACAATGTTTGACATGTCACTAGTGTTGTTGCTACATATTCTACTTCTGCTAATGAAAGTGTCACAATAGGTTGCTTCTTACATGCCCATGTTATCACACCTGAACCAAGATGGAACACATAACTAGAATTTCTCTTCTTATCATCCAAACTACCTGCAAAATCACTATTTTCATATCCAATCATATCCTTCTTTATGTGCTTGTATACATTATGCCATAATCTCTAGTTCCTACTATGTATCACATAATTCTTTTTCCCACTCTCCAATGTGTCTTTTGGAGTCCCCATAAATCTGGAAATCCCACTTAATCCTTGCATAATATATGGTCTTGTAGCTATGATATACATAAGGCTTCCAACCAATCTTTTGAATAGAGTTGGATTGACATATGTTCCTTCATCATCCATGGTTAACTTTGCACCTATTGGAACTAGTGTATGGACATTTTTGCAATTATCCATCTTCAATATTTTCAACAAATATTTGGCATATTTATTTTGACAAATAAAATTTCTTTTCCAGATTGCTCAACTTCTATGGCAAGAAAATATTTCATGAGACCAAGATCTCTCATCTCAAAATGTTTCTTCATGGCTGCTTTAAATTCATTCAATTCAAAGTCACCTGTATAAATCAAGTCATCAACATATAAGAAAAAAATCAAAATTTATCCATGTTCATTTACCTTTATATTCAAGGTAGGCTCAATGCAACTTCTGCAAAATCCATTCTTAATCATGTAACTGTCGATTCTACTATACCAAGCTCTAGGTGCTTGCTTGAGTCCATAGAGCGCTTTCTTTAACCTGTAAACTTTATCTTCTTTACCTTCAACTTCATAACCTAGTGGCCTTTGCATATAATTTCTTCTTCTAGAATTCCATTTAAGAAGGTTGACTTCACATTCATCTGATATACTTTCTACTTGTTCTGAGTTGTTGTGGCTAGAACTTCTCTTACAGTATCCAATCTAGCTACCAGAGCAAACGTTTCTCCAAAATCTATTCTCATTTACTGTGAGAATCCTTTTGCTACAAGTCTTGCTTTAAATATGTCAATTTCACCTTTTTCATTCAACTTTATCTTGTACATCCATTTCACACAAATGATATTTTTGTCCTTTGTCAAATGACCCAAATCCCATGTATTATTCTTTTCAATAGCTTCAATTTCTTCATCCATTCATTGCACCTAATTTTCATATATGATTTCTTGTCCAAACGAGGAAGGTTGGAATGAAAATAATGCAAAATTTGAACTAACATCCAAATCATCATAAATATCTTTCAAACTTCTCATCTTTCTCTTACCATTGCTTGATTCATCACTTGAATCACTGGTGGGATAATATTGATCAGTTGATTTACTTGAAGATCCATGTTTCTCAGAAAATCTTAGAGTCCTTGCTGGCGTGACTTTGTTTGGTGCCTACTTTTTTGATCCCTATTGCTCATTTTCTTCTACATCATCCTCTTCCATCAGTGGGACTCGCACATCAATTGTTTTGTCTATACTACCATTCCACGACTCTTGTTCTTTTAACACAACGATTTGTAAGCTTTTGATTTCTCACTATAACCAGTAAATATGCATTTTTCACTTTTACCATCCAATTGGCCTCTTCTCTCCTTAGGAACATGTGCATAAGCTACACATCCAAACACTCTGAGATGAGCTACGTTGCAAGACATACCTGACCGTGCTTGTTTTGGTACTTTTTTCATCACACCCTTTGTAGTAGACTTGTCGATCACATAAATAGCACATGCAACTGCTTCTGCCCAATACTCATTAGATAAGTTTCTTCCTTTCAACATGCTCCTTGCCATGTTCATAATGGTTCTATTATTTCTCTCTGCTACACCATTCTGATGTGGTGTGTACCTAGTTGTAAATGTCTTATGATTCCATGTTGTTTGTAATAATCATGGAATGCATTTGAATCATATTGTCCCCCACAATATGACCTCAATACCTCGATCTGTCGATCACTTTGGTTCTCTGCTAAGGCTTTGAATTCTTTGAACTTTGAAAAACTTTCAGACTTCTGCTTCAAGAGGTAAACCCAAGTATTTTTTACTATAATCATGATTCAATGGAAGTGAGGAAGTAACAACTTCCACCAATTGACTGTGTCCTCATAGATCCACACAAGTTTGTATCCACTAGCTTAAGAGGTTTGTTTGTTGTATATGCAACTCCCTTTGGAAAACTTTCACGGTGTTAATTTCCCAAGATGCAACACTCACAAGTAAACAATGTAAACCTTGAAACAAGAACTGATACGATTACCTGTTTTATTGAGGTAGCAAAAAACTCAATCGATTTTAAAAAGTGGTGATTCAGAATACACATATATTTTTTTTAGCATAGTTTTTAACACTTTAATTTTTTTATGTATATTAGTTTTTAGAATGTTAGTGATTTGCATGTTGATTTTAAAAAGTGTCGATTTTCCATCATGCCCTTTTTTAAAAGACCTATTTTTTTACTTTAAATTTTCTAATGTATTAAATGTGAATAACTATTTTCTAATTTTAACAGTTTTTTAAGTGGATTCTTCTTTATATATTTAATATATATATATTTTTTTTTTTGTGTGAATTTTTATTTTTGCTAGTTTAAGGCAGAGGTCAATATTTTAAAGTTTGATATTCTATAATTTATTATCTTAATTAGATTTTTCAATGCACATGAATTATTGTGCTTGATAATTTTTAACAATTGACATAAAAATAACAATTTTGAACATAAATATAACTAAAAAATTACACATTTTGATTATTTTTGCTAGAAATGACATGTCAAAATCACAATTTGTATATGAAAAATTTAACAAAAAATGGTTAAATAATAGTTTTTTTTTATGAATTTCATGTGAAAAAATAATAATAATCATTGTTTTTTTCAAAAAATAATGATTCACATAAAAAATAAAGCAAAAATCACATAATACAAATATTGAACACATAACAACATTAATTGAATGCTTATTCTTCTCATAAAATGTCAAAGTCAAAACATTACAATTATAAGTAATTAATAGTTACAAAAAATGAGCATGATTTCCAAGCATAACATAAATTTAATCAACAATATCACGTAATCCAAACTCTTCATCCTCTAGTTTCATCATTTTCTTCTTCCACAATATTTTCTGCTTCATTTTACTCATTTTCCTCTTCTAATGGATCTTTAATGTCTGCGAGTCTCCCAGTGTATGCCTTTCCAATCATTCCATGTAATGGTGGTTGAGGTTCCTTTGCCTTTTTTGCCACACGTGATTCACTAAAATAAATTGAAGAGCATTAATTCTTTGTTGAATAAATTTGTATTGTATTGGATTGTTTTCAATGGCAATGCAATTTCTTCCTTTTTGTAGGAAACATGCTAGTGTTGTACCTAATTATCAAGCACAAAATATATAATGAAGTAAATTAGCATAATGACATATAAATTAAGAAAGAAGATATTGAAATTCAATTCTATATAATAAAACTTACCTGAGCCAGAAAATAAATAAAAAACCCAATCTCCTTCATTTGAACATAATTCTATAAGATAGTTAATCGATGACTGTTGTTTTTGATAAATGTTAACTATCTCTCCTTTTGCTTATTTATCTTCATGTGTTAGTTTTTTCACAACATCATCATAAACCAGTACTTGGCTATGGCTCTTTGCATCTACCCGACTAAAAAGCATAGACATATAGTTATCATCTTTTGTCAAACTATCAATATGGATGAACTCACAATCATTTATAATTGATTGATCTTCACAGTTAAGAAGATTTAACTTTTTCTTGTAACATGAAATAATAAAAGTTCAATTAACTTGTACATAAATGAATTTTTTAACATTAATCAGACATACATCTTCAATGTCTTGCCATGTTGTAGAAATTTTGAATAATATGACACTTATTCATAGAGATTATCTCGATTATACACTAATTGCATAATACATGCATAATACATAACCTCCTCTATGTTGATCATCAATTTAGCAGTATTAAGAAACATTCACATGCGCACCTTGAAGCATCAATCACACATATCAACACAGTATGTACCTGGGGAAAGCATAAAGCTGAAAACCCCCAACTATTTGTATATTATATTGATTGAGAACATGTAACAATACATAGTACAATACTCCTCGCAAGTACTCAGTACTATCTCCACCTATTACACACAAACTAGCTCAGATCTGAATCAATCACTGGCTCAAATCTCCTCCGCTGCTTGCCTGCCTCCACTGCGCAATCCTGCATGAGAATACTGATGAACCAATGATCCAAATTTGTATTTCCCTTGGATATACCACGCAATCCTCATTGGCAATACTCAATCCATTGATTGTGCAAATCACATGCACAATTGTAGTCACAACTGACAGCTATCCTGCCCTTTCACTCACCTCTAACACTTGTCTCCACTGAACTGTCCATGCACTGAGTTAACTGATGTATTCTTTAGTTGATTTAGGATTTAATAATTAGTGAATTAATTAATAACTAATTCACATCACTCAACACTAGTGTATTTGTTAGTTAGACTAAATACAACTAGTTCAACTAAGTCAAACTGAACACAACTCCATCAACTCCTGATCCAACTCCACAGAACTCAATCACTAAAGTCCTAACTGAAGTCCTCCATGTAATAGCTCAAGTTAACCCATAGGAACCACGTATTTCCTTCTGGCAGTTGCATGTGCCACATCCGTAGCTCGAACTGAAGTGTTGCAAGAGGATAAGATAACGTTTATAGTCCAAATATTATTAAGAGCTAATAATATTCGATTGTTCTATTTTTAGACTGGTAGTCTAAAAATAGACTCCCCCCATATGTCTAAAAATAGAAGTCCATCTATTTTTACCAACATGACCAATCATCCACAAATAGCATCCTGCAACTCATAGACCATGATCCATATGTCTAAAAATAGACATAGTCTACCAAAAATAGCCTGTGGGCACACTTAGTGAAGGTGACTTCTTTTCACTAAGCTCCATCATCTTGTTGCATTTTCAACACTCCCTCTCAATAAGATATGGATTATCTGCAACCCCTATCTTGTAACTTTGGAATGTTCTGCATGCAACACATCTACCCGGTCCACTTGCTCCAACAACACTTGAAACAAAAACACTCCCAATTGACCCCTCTGTTGGGCTAAGAATATAATTTGATGCTGAAGCTCTACCTGCTGCTGACAAGTGCTCCCTCTCTGACATCTGCGTTACTGCAACATCTCCATGCATCTTGCACCATTGCACACCTCTTTGTGCCACCTAGCACTGTGCAAAACACTTGTGTCTCTCGCATTGCTGCAACCTGCTAGCTATGTGCTGTCATGGGATTCCCTGCACTGTTGCTCTCTCTGTCGCTCCATCCGCATCTATCTCTACCCAATCAGTCAGTTCCTGCTACTCCACATCGGGGCTCCTGTAGCAAGGTCTCATCCAAGAGGTTGTGTACCTCAAGGATCCTACCCCTCCTCCTTTGGACGATCAATCCACATCACCCCTCCTCCTTCCTGGAGGTATGGCTGCATGCGATCCCTCTGCCCACCTAGCTTGAAGTTTCCCCTTACTGGAGGTCTCTGCATGAGTATATGTCTCTACTCAATCTCCACTCAGCTTCCCCAGTTGTGGTTGCTCCACAACCTCCTGAAGCTACTGCACCAATCGTGGCTCCTCCACCATTGTCTGAGACTTCTTCTAGCTCTACATGTTGAGAGGTAATATACCCTCCCGCTCAACCACAAAGTCTCCATCAGTTGCCTTGTTGCTCAAGGCTTTGCATGCATCTTGAACCTCAAGAGCATATAGGTTCTTGACCTGTGAACCAATCTGCTTCACTTGTCTAGTGATGATGTGTCTAAGGAAAACCTTTCCCTCCCTGAAGACTACATCATAACCTCTGTCTTCCAGCATCGCGATCGACAACAAGTTTCTCTTCAGTCCTGGTACATACTTGACATCAGTCAAGGTAATTCGAGATCCATGCTCCCTCTGAAAATAACCGTGCCTACACTTGAGACACTATACTTCTCATCATTACCTAACGCTATGAGTATCTGGAGATCTTTCTCCTCCAAAGTACTGAACAAAATTTTATTGCCAGACATGTGGAAAGAAGCTCCACTATCAAGAACCCAACCACTTCCCACCATGGATGAAACCATGCATGCGAAGAGTGTGAAATCCAACTCAAACTGTGAAGCAAGTGCCTCACCTTTAGATCCTTCCCCAGATCCC
>APFE031118891.1:6961-18628 GCA_000404065.3 Pinus taeda | reverse complement strand
ATCTTCTTATATGGACAAGAAGATGGGGCTCATTGTTAGCTGCTCATGGCAGTGAGTCCTTAAAATAGGTTGAGCAGGTATGATGGTGCAGGGATGGCTTGGCATCAAGCATCATGACATGTTGCAGATGAGATGAGGGCTACTTCATGGAACTGAGCATGGTTTAGTCTTGATGAGTTCAGGATGTGGAAAATGTTTTAAGAAATGACTAGTGGTGATATGAGTTCATTCACTCTCATGAGTTGAGCGTGATGGTTGGATTAGCTACCCAACTAGTTCAGACATGGGGTCCAGAAGTGTACAGATTGATGTGACTATTGGGATGCGATGTTGGCATACGACAAATGCATGTTGACATTATGTTGGAGTATCATGGTAGTAGGTCACATGGGACACATAACAGAGAGATGTTAGCATTTCACATGGGACGACTTGTTAGATGGATGAGATGTTGGCACATGGTAGAGTTGTGTTAGCACTTGTTGGTGTATCATGGCGGCAGTGCACATAGTGATGATCACATGATAGGGTTGACACATTGTTGCAGTGGACATGTAGCTTGGATGGAGGGACCAGCCTTCCATGATGGAGAGCATCATGGGGATATTGTGATAGGGTGGTCAATGATCATGGATATCTGATATATGACATACCGATGGGATGTGTGCATTGGTATGGTTATCTTGGTGACATTGGTTGCTGAGGGGAGCCATGGTGGAGATGGAGTTCTACATATGTTGCAGGGATGTTTGCCGTATATGGAGGAGTTGACATCATGGATATTGACGACCTTGGAGGATGGTATGCTGTCAAGGACGAAAACGACTTCAGGTGGAGGAGGATGTAAGGCCTTCGGAGATGTGCGACGGTTGGGCGTCGGGCGACCGGGCGCGCGCACACGGGCGTGTGGTTGTGCGATGTGACGAAGGTCGTGCATGACCGAATGACAAAGCAACCAACCGGTTATGTGATGCGATGGAGGACCATACGAAGATAGTGCGACGATATGTAATGAACATTTGGAAACGACTAAGTGTGAGCGTTGGCTTATACCCATGAGAGGAGCACTTTGCGATGGGGGTTGGCCGACCAACGATGGTGGTGAGACTGACATTGTAAAGCGTTCGAATAGGTGTGTGTATGGGTTGTTTGGGCGGTCGGCTCGGCAGCCCACACACATATGATGGAGCCTATATATGTTTGTGTTGAGCGTTCAAACTCATTCAACTCACTCTCATTCGATCATACGCACTTCGCTCTAGGAGAAGAGTGTCTTGTGCGCAGTTTAGAGGAGAGCTAAGGTGCATAGCTCATGCGCTCTCCTTGGTGAATCACACTTGGTGGAAACACTCTTGGTGAGAGGTGAAGATTTTGGGCAAGACGTGCCTGGGGTGATCGTGCGGAGGTGTTGGTTGTGCCAAGACTTGGCGAGGGTGTCTTGGTGGCTCGGGTGAGTGCCCGCCCCTCGTGCAAGGGTGCACAAAGATTGTATTGATTTTAAAATTGGCTGAGTATGGGACTTGGTCTTGCCAAGACATACTTATGGATTGTAAATTGATATTATTAATATATTGTTGGGCAGACTCATTGTTCAGGGAGTTGCCCCTCCCCTTTATACTGTGCAATTGTGTTGTCGTTTATAATTCCTGTTGATAATGAATAAAGTATGTGTGTTCATTGGTATAAAGGATAACTAGTTATACTTGGTTGAGAATCACAAACTAAGTAGGAGTAAGTGGATAGGCATAGTCCATGTGCACGATTATTGTTAAAAATAAAGTTTTTGGTGGTGCCACACCTCGCTGGCACGGTTGAAAGACTATCGTAGGCTTGGGGACATGACACGCTCGAACGAGTTTACACGGGCACCCTCAAACAACCCGCCTGAACGAGTTTACATGGCAAATGACCTTCCCGAACGAGTTTACACAGGTGCCCTCAAATGACCCACCCGAACGAGTTTACATGGAAAACAACCCGCCCAAACGAGTGTTTACACAGCAAACAACCCGCTCGAACGACTTTACATGGGCTCTGACACATGACCAAAACGAAGGCACAAGGGATATTCAGGTGAACGGGCAGCACAATCGTGCACAAAGCCCACCCCCGGTCACAACTTTGCATTTTTTATATGGCCACGTGTGCCCTGGGTGTCGTCACACGACACAGAACGACCCGACCCGCCCCGCCCTGTTACACTGAATTTTGTCACCTTGACTATCTGCAGTTTATGTGGCCTCATCAATAGGCACATTGTCCTCTTTGTCAAGCCCCATACCTCTGCTCTTCATGTCAAAACTTCAAAGAGAGAGAAAGTCACTTGAAAACATGTTTATCTCTGGGTACGCAGGTTCTCTCTACCTTGCCTGCGTGTACGCACTCCATATACATTAGACCTGCGTAGTAATACGCTCTGTATACTAAAGCTAGGATGCGTACCCCTGTAAAGGTCAAAAGGCGCGAGTTTCATCTTTAAAAAGTTACTTGTGGTCACTTCTAGAGCCTTCTAGAAGAGTTTTTGACGTGTATTGAGCGCCTCCAGATGGTTCATGCACCCTTATGATAGAGGAGCTTATCCCATCAAGAGAGGAGCTACCCCATCCAAAAGAGGGAGTATCCCATTGATGTTGGAACTGAATAACTTCCTCTAGAATACTATAAATACAGGCCTTGGGCCAAAAGGAGGGGAGGTTGAAAGCTGAACATTCTAAAGGGTAAATGCTGCTGGAATTAGGACTTCCATTGTTGACTTGTGAGGAGAGATCACTATCCTTCCTTGTTGCCATATTGGGAGTGGGTGAGCTTGTCAAAGTAGAGGAAATCTCTTGTTGGACCCTGGGAGGAGCTGGCACAACACCAAGGCTCAGGTTGTAATGGTTCCTTTTTTGTTTCCTTAATACAAATAAGTCCATTCTTCTCAATGATTTGTTGTTAATGAATTATTTCATGTACTTCTTGGTCTATGTGATGAATATGCTTTGTTTTATGAAATATTCAGGTGTTATGTAATCGTTTGCTTTGTTAGTGTATGCAGGTCTTAAAGTGAAGGAGGAGCTCATCTGGATCAGCAAGGCTGGAGTGCTACAACAAGCGTTGGACCTAAGGTAAGATCGGAAAACACTTGGTTTCTCATAGAATAATGTATGTTTAGAGAAGGATTGCTCTTGTTTGGTTTGTTTGTCACTAGAGAGTCTTGGACTCCTAGGGAGGTTAGGTTTGTCTGCAAATATAACTCATTCCGTGTGACAGGCCCCATTGGGGTTAGTTGGGCAGCCAACTTCTCGGGGTCATAACTTGGTCATATAATCTCTATTTAACGTGTATGATACCTTTTTGGAAATATATCTCTGAGGACTATAACTAATAACTACGATTGTTGTATCACGAAGGAATTCTACCAAAAACACGTCATTTAGGGCCTCAAATAGGCTTCGGAAGTTCAGGACCTGAAAAACTGCCAAAATAGTAAATTGTGCTACAATTAAGGAAACAGATGAAACTAACTAGGGGATCTAGGTGGAATAGGCAAGTGGCCACCAATATCCACCTAGATCATTCATCCCCCTTAGGAAGCAATGGTCCCCATTGCGTGCAGAGCCTCCATGAGGTGAGGAAATTTTTGTTGAGCCTGGTCCCTGGCGAACCACTTGCCCTGGTGACGAAGTTGGCCTACTTTGAAAACTAGATATAGTTGTATTCTCTGTTTCCAAGTGTTATTGAATTGTGTGTCGATGATTTCATCATTTGTGGCATGTTTCATGCAATCCGGGTTGAGCTCTATTGGTGTGAGTTGTTCTACAATGTCAAATGTGTCCAATAATGGTGGGAAGTATGGTTGAAGGTGATTTACATTGAAAACTAGGTGTATACCAAGGAATGGTGGGATGTTGAGCTCAAATGTGTAGTTTTTAACCCCGTACAGAAATTACTTGCATACGAATTCTAAAACACAGAAAATAAAAAATGTGAGAGAATAACACATAAAACACATATACACAGAGATTTTCCCCTGGATCCCAAAACTAGGACTACCAACTTGATTTTTCAATATTTTCCTTTCAATGTTACAATACATATTTATACATGTCGAAGCATCCAATACCAATGACTGAAAACCATCACATCCAAAACCATGGACCGAAAACCATCGCGTCCAAAACCATGTGCAAAAAACATACAAAAAACCATAGGTAGGTCCATCCAACCTAATATAGGGTCCAAAACCAAACCCGATCCCCATAGAGTGGGGTTACCTGCACCCCTCAAACCCACTGTGACTCCCCCCGCTATGCAATCAGTTCTAACACCCTGGTTAACCACGTGGGTTAATCGTGGAAACAATATAACACAACCCAACAGAAGGCATTGTTACTGATGGACTTGGTGATGGTGTATGGCCCATATCGGAGTGGGCGAAGCTTGCAATGGGGTCCAGCAAGGTGCTCTTTCTGCAAATGAAGCCAAACTTTGTTGCCCACCTAGAACTTGTGCAACACTCGATGTTGATCGTGGCGTTCCTTGTACATAGCATTGGATCTGCCTAATATATCATGGACCTATTGGTGGATATTTTGAATGTGCTCAATGAAGTTATTATCCCTTTCAGCTTCGGACTGCACATTAGTTGAATCTACCTGAGTGGCTCCAAATGGTATGGCCACATCGATAGGGCATAATGGTTGAAATCCCAGCCCTACCTGAAAGGGGTTATGGCTTGTTGAGTTGTGGAGAGCTCTATTGTATTTGTGTTGGACGTAGGGGAGGCTTTCATCCCATGTGCATGGATGCTTTGAGTTACACATGCGCAGAATGTGTACGGTCATGTTGTTGACAACCTCTATTTGACCATTAATTTGGGGATGGAACATCGTGGACATAGTGGGTTTGGTATCCAAAATCGACCAGAGACTTGACGAAAATGCACTTAGGAATCTTTTGTCCTGATCTAAGATAATGGACTATGGGATCCCAAAGTGTACCCACAAATGCTCAAAGAAGAGTTTAGCAATGGCCTTTGTTATGATACTCTTCTCTCAGGCCACCATGATGGCCATCTTAGAGAATTTATCGACGACCATGAAAACGCAATCATTGTCGTGCTTAGCAGAAGGAAGGCCCGACATATAATCCATGGAGATAGATTCCCATGGCCGAAAAGGAGTAGGTAGATTTGTATACAGGCCTTTCTTCTTAATGGTTGGTTTAGAAATGGCATAGCTGATGCAGGATCTAATGTACTTCCCAACATCCTGATGAAGTTTCCTCCAATAAAAATACTTATGCAATACCGCCATTATTTTCTCTACTCCAAAATGTCCAGCGACCTGACTGTAGTGCACCTCCCAAATCATCTTCGCATGCTCACTAGAAGGAACACGTATGTGTCCCAAGTGGCATAACAATGCATCCTGAAGGTGAAAATTTGGAACTTTTTTCCCTTATAGGAGTGTCTAGTATATGTTGTTGAATTCTAGATCGCTCTTGTAAATATGTGGCCACCCCAATGGCTCATGCCCAATGGAGTCGAGAATAGTGATTAGCGCCATGACCGGTGGTCGGCTAAGGAAATCAATGACATTATTGGTGTTTCCCTTCATATACTTAATGTTCAAATGAAATTGTTGCAGATAGGTGGACCATTTCTGATGGCGATTGTTCTACAACTTCCCTTGTGTCTGTATGAACTGTAGAGGCCAGTGGTCTATGTGGATGATCGTTTCCTTCCCCAAAATATATTGCTTCCATTGACGGCAGGCCTGCACAATGGAATGCATTTCTTTGTCATAAGTGGGGTACTTTAGGACTGTGTCTGAAAGTATCTCACTATGGTAAGGTATTGGATGCCCATGTTGAGTAAGAACTGCACCAATAGCATAGTCGGAGGCATCTATCTCAATCTCAAATGGTTGTTGTAGGTCTGGTAATGTGAGCATTGGTGTAGAACAGAGGGGGTTTCCAACCAAAATAACTTTCCTTTCACTCCTCCCTTGGTGACTTAACTTAAAGGACAAGTGATATGAGAGGACCCCAACAAGAACCTATAGTAGAAATTGGAAAGACACAATAAGTTGCAGACATCTCTTAGAGTGGTTGGGGTTGGCCAATCCTGAATGACTTGTATCTTGGATGGGTCAACATGTACACCCTATTCATCAATGATGCACCCCAGATATTGAACCTGGGTCATCCCAAAAGTGCATTTCTCCAAGTTAGCACACAACTTGTGTTGTTGAAGGGTTTGCAGGACCAATCGAATATGGTGGAGGTGCACTTCCCAACTCTGGCTAAATATCAAGATGTCAGCTAAATACACTATCATGAATGCATTGGTGAAGGGCTGAAATATGTCGTCCATCATGCTCATGAAGGTTGAAGGGGCGTTCTTCAATCTGAACGACATGACCAACCATTCGAAAAGGCCATCCTTGGATTTGAAGGTAGTCTTCCATACATCAAAGGATTTGATAGGCATGTGGTGATAACTTGACTTCAAGTCAATCTTGATGAAATATTTGGCCCCCTTGAGCTGGTCTAGAAGGTCATCAATCCATGGGATTGGGTACCTATTCCGGATAGTGATCTTGTTCAGTGCCCGATAGTCAATATAGAGCCTCCAGGTCCCATCCTTATTTTGTAACAATACAATCGGGCTCCCACAGGGTGATGAGCTTGGCCTGATGTTCCCTTTCTATAGTAGTTCTTGAATCTACCTCTTGATCTCATCCTTCTCTAGAACAGAGCATTGCTAGATCGGTCCATTGGGTAGAAACACGCTAAAGGTCAGATCGATGGAGTGCTTGACCTGGCAATGTAGAGGTACCCCTTTGGGTGAGGCGAAAATATCCTTGTACTCCTCCACGACCTTGTCCATTTGTTTTTGTTGTGCATAGGATCCCTGCCTGGAAGCTGTGGCCACAACCTTCTTATTTCCTTGGGGGGAAATCATATGGAAAACACATTTCCTGGTTTTGGAAATGATCTTACTGCATTGCTTTGGAGTGATCAAAGAGATGGCGGTAGGCGGGGCTACTGCCAGTATCCTGTACAACTCATTAGCCAAAGTAATAATCACATAGCGAGGTCTAGACTCATATACAGCATGTCTCTTCCACAAGTATGGTTGTCCTAAGAATACATTAGAAACTTCAAGAGGAGCAATGTCACACAATACCTCATCTATGAAGGTCTTGATATTATAGGGAAGGCAGCACTGCTGACTAACGCGAAGATCCCGTCCTTGGTGAAGCCACTCGGTGGTGTACAGCTGTGGATGTTTTGTATTCTTTAGACCCAACCGCTTCACAACTTCTGCTGAAATGAGGTTCTTTTGGCTCCTGCTTTTGAAAATGAACCGCAATGAAGAACCCTTCACCCATAACTGTGAGTGTAAGAGACGTTTCCCCTCCTCTGGATCTTTGGACTCAATTTTTTGGATATTTGTGGTGACCACGGTGGCACTGGGCTCCACATCAATGATATGCTACCCTTTTTCAGTCCCATTATCGGGTTCTGATTCAAATTTAAAACCTGCGTCTAATTCGGAAGCTTTCAACTCAGCCACCGGTGACTGCTTGGCCCAACACTCACTTGTATTGTGAGTGGAGCTCTTATGGAACTCACACCATTTTGTCGTGTCTTTCTTCATCTTCGTGGTGTTGTTCTTTGTTTTCAACTTTGGCAGGTTGTCCTGGGTAGTCCTGCCTTGGCTTGGTCCCTTATTCTATGGTTTGGGGGTGCCTTTTCCTTGCTTTGGATTCGCAGATCCAAAGTCCCGCTTCTTCTGTTAAACTTATGCTCAATCATTACAACGTACCGATACGCCGTGCTAAGCGAGGAAATTTCTAAGAACTCCATTTTATCCTAGATGTACTTGAGTAGATAGTTGCGGTACTTGGCCACCAAATGCCACTCAGTATCCTTGATACCTAGCTTCATGCGAATGGTATGGAAAGTATTTGTGAACTCTGGCACATATTGGTCCCTTCCCTACCATAGCGTGGTCCACTTTTTGTATTTATCTTCATAGCTCCTGATAGGGTAATACTTTTCCTTGATGGTGTCTTGGAAAGAATTCCAAGTGGGTGCAACAAAAAACAATGAGGGTTCACTCTCATCCTTTTGTTCACAATAGGTTTCCCACCAGTCATTGACATTTGGGGTGGCTTTGAGAAGTGAAACGTAATCTTTTCCCGATTGGAAAAGTCATGAACTGAAAAATATCCTTATAATAGATTTAAGCATTTATCTACGGCATATGCATCTATCATGCCTTCGAATATGGGAATGCCAAATTTAACTTGTACCTTAAAAGGAGTGGCGCCTCCAGAGTGGCTTCTGGATAAAGATGCATCGCCTATGGGTAGTCGTCGAAGGATCTGGGCAAAGTTATCCATCATCTCATCCCTCTGTCACTCAAGGGATTCTTCAAGTAACATTTTGAAAGGGTCTCCTATCCCCCTGTCCTTCTTTTCTTCTGCCATGGGAGGTCATCGGTTTTTGCGAGGTTTCTCCTGCAATGGTTCAACCTGATTGAGCCCTAACTCCTTAAACCCTAACCTCGTTGGGGACATACAAAGAAAAATAGAGAAAGAGAAGACTGCTTTGATACCACTGATCCAAACTTAAACGGGGAACACAACAACTTACAGATATAATCATAAACACAAAGATGCAGCAGAAAAACACTTCATTTCATTAATAGAAAAATATTGAACTATGCTTTCAAACAAAATGGAAATAAGATAGCTCGGGTGATGGTAGCTTATCTCTGAGAAGAGATATGGCGGATACATGCCTTTGAACTGAGTTATAATGAGGCTCAAGGGCCATTTTATTATTGAACAATAAGGGAAAACCCTAAACAACCAAAACCCTAACTCAAGGAGATGTAACACCAAGAGTTTATGGGCCCTGTTGGGGTTAGTTGGGCAACCAACTTCTCGGGGTCGTAACTTGGTCATATTATCTTTGTTTCATGTGTATGATACCTCGTTGGAAAGATATCTCTGAGGACTACAACTCTTGACATGATTTCTATAGAAATTGTTGGAATTTTTTCCAAAAAAAAAACATCATTCAGGGCCTCAAAATGACTTTGGAAGTTTAGGACCCGAAAAACTACCAAAAATAAAAAAATTGTCCTACAATTAGGAAAGAGATGAAAATGACTAGGGGGTCTAGGTGGAATAGTCCGGCAGCCACCAATATCCACCTTGATCACCCTCCAAGAGTGCTCTAAGAAAACTCTAAGTATCCATGAGCATGAGAGAGAGAGAGAATAATGAGAGAGAGCTCCAACACTAAACTAACAAAATGTTATCAACTAATCCTGAGAAGCCTTTTTATGAATGAAGCCTCCATTTTCTTGATTTTCCATTGTTTTCCTTTATTTTCCTCCTCACATGCAACATGTGACCTTTCACCTCCCTTTTCTCCTAATTTCCATTATTTTCATAAATAAATGTGCCAAAAATGTCTTTTAATGCCTTAACCATTGACTTTTCCAATTTCCTTAGCCATAAACAACCAAATGAACACCCCCCTAGGATGTCTTGCCTAACATTCATCTTAGAATAAGTTTCCCAGTCATCCGTGGTTATTATTTTTAACATTTATTACATGGAATTTTCACCGGGTCTGTTACAATAAGAGCCCCTGCCCTGATGGTTGGACCGTTGAATTCTTCCTCAATTTTTATGAACTCATTGGACGAGATTTATTCGCTGTTATCGAGGAATGTCGGACCACTAGTCAACTTTATGATGCTCTCTACTATCATTTCTCTTATCCCTAAATCGGAAGACCCATCCTCCTTTGTAGACTATTGCCTAATTTCTCTTTGCAATGTTATCTACAAGATCATAGCCAATAGAATTCAGCCCATTCTTTCTCGTCACATGTCTAAGAAACAATTTTCTTTTTTAGAAAACCGACAAATTCATGAAGCCATAAGAATCGCTCAAGAGAGAATTCATAGTCTCAAGACCCTGAAACTAAAAGGAATGCTCCTCAAGATTGACCTATCTAAGGCTTTTGATAGATCGAGTTGGCTCTACATTAGATTACTCCTCACTCACTTGAGCTTCCCTATATCTTTTATAAAATGGATTATGTGTTTTATCTCCACTGCATCCTTCTTTGTTCTCATAAATTATGTTGCATCAAATTTCTTCCTTGCAGAGCGCCAAATCAGGCAGGGGTGCCCGCTCTCCCCTTTAATTTTCCTATTGATTATGGATTGATTAATCATACTTATGCACAGTTCCATTAGGAGGGGAAGTCTCAAAGGGATTTGCATATGAGGATATACATTCTCTCACATCTACTATTTGTTGATGATGTACTTATCTTTCTAGACAGCTCGTGCAGCGATGTGAATGCATTCAGATTCATCTTAGATTCCTTCTGTAATGCTATAGGCGTGTCTCCAAATCAACAAAAAAATACTATCACCTGTTGTGAATGCATTGATATTGAAACCACTCATACTCACAACATCTTTCCAGTCACATTCCTTCACCTTGAAGATGGGATCAAATATATCATCTTTCAACTCAAGCCTAATGACTATTGTAAGGAAGATTGGATGTGGTTAGTGGCCAAAATTGAGAAGAAAATTAAATCTTGGTGCCACAAGTGGCTCTCTAGAGTTGGCAGAATTGTTCTCATTAAATCGATCACTGAAGCCATTCTGGTGTTCTGGATGTCCCTATCTTGGATACCAAAGGGCATCCTAAACATCATACAAAGGATACGTTGTGGATTCCTCTGGTGTGGGGAAAAGGAAGGATAGAATTTTGCTTGGTTCAGATGGGAAAAAATTTCCCTCAAAGAGGCATGGGGAGGATGGGGTCTAAAGGCCCTTCACAGTTTTTCACAAGCACTAGAGGCAAATCACTACAAACATCCTTTGGATAGAAGTGGCCTAGCAGAAATATATCTGCCCCCTATCTATTGAAGAGTGGATTCGACTCCCAAACAAATCAAAAGCAAACATTTCCACTATATGGAAATTTGTCCTAAATTATTTTCCTCTCATTGTCATGGGATTAGCTTTCCGCATTGGATCAGGACATCATGTGCGCATTGTTATCGGCCAATGGTCGGGATGTGATAAAAAACATATCTTCCCTCATGATTTAATCACTTTCCTAGTTGAGCACCTAATAAAATTCTTAAGTCAAATTGGGGACCAAATTAGATCGAACATCTGAGGACAGCACTGGCTCTCAGCTGAGGAGTTATAGATCCCTGAACAGTGTCATGAAGTATGGAGAAATTATCTCAAAGCTTTGTCCTCGTCTCATACCAGACTAATTGACCAAAAGATGAACTATTGTGGGTTCTCTCTAAACATGGTTCTTACACTCCTAAGGAAGGTTACCCCATAACCATTGGCACAAGAGAACCAAACGCACCTATCTGGTGGTGGAAACACTTATGGAAGGTCAAGGGGTTGGAAAAAGTGATATTTTTATTCTGGTGTTTCATGGAAAACAAATTGCCAACTAGATAAAATTTCAATAAACGTGAATTTCATGGCCCCTCATGTATCTCATTATGTCAACAATTTGAAGAATCCATAGATGTTATACGGGAATAGTGTCCACTCGGATGCTGATATTCCCACTAAGATGGGTGGCTATCTTAGAAACAAACAATCAA
>APFE031118886.1:77066-138015 GCA_000404065.3 Pinus taeda | reverse complement strand
CTCCGCACTCGGTCTTTTGGCATCTTTCTCTAGGTTGCTGCAAATCTTCTCACCTTCCGCTGCTGCCATCTGCACAATAGCAAGACCATAAACTCTCCATCTTTAACACAACTGTACCTCGTTCCTCGTTCCAAAGAATCTTTTACTGCTCTGATACCACCTGATGAAAATGGTATTTGGGTATAAGCCCAAAATTCCAAATTCTTTAAAAAAATCTTGATCCTTCCCTTCAACCCATTAAAAGCATGCAATATAGGATTAAAATCTCACAACCACAAGGTAATACAATACATAGCAATATATAATTAACACAAAACATGAACACATATTTGTATATTTACGGAACAGCTACAAAATTAAGGCATTTCAGCCTTAAAACGAGCTCTAGCTCGACTACATCTTGCCACTCGCAAAATTCCTCACAAAACAGATATTCCTACACCCCTATGGTATTACAATTATATAAGAATTTTAGGAAGGATCAATCCTATCCTCTCCTTATTTCCTCCAAAAAAGCTTCATGCATGAAAGCTTTAAATCTGCTTTATCCTTTTTAAATCTATTTTTCTGCTTTAAATCACGCTTTTCTTTTATTCTGATCCTCTGGTTTGCTTTGTTGCTGGTTGCTCCTGCATCAAGACTGCTTTCAAAACAAAGCAAGGATTGTACGAATGGCTGGTTATGCCTTTTGGCTTGACCAATGCTCCTGCTACTTTCATGAGATTAATGAATGATGTACTCAGACCTTTTCTTGATGATTTTGTTATTGTGTATCTGGATGACATTATGATTTTAGTAAAATGTGGGAAGAACATTTAAAGCATGTTAAGCAGACATTATATGTTTTTAGAAGAGAAAAACTTTATGTTAAACTCTCCAAATGTGAATTTGGAAAAACCTCTCTAAATTATTTGGGTCATATAGTAGGGGGAGGTGAATTGAAAATAGATTCCTCTAAAGTGGAAGTCATCATAAACTGGCCTAAACCCAAGTCTGCTACAGAAGTGAGAAGCTTCTTAGGAGCAGCACAGTATTGGAGGAAGTTCATTTCAAACTTTTCCTCAATTGCAGCTCCCTTACATGCTTTGACAGGATTGAACAAGGTGTTTCAGTGGGGAGGCAAACAGCAGAAAGCCTTCGACACCTTGAAAGAAAAAATTAGTACAACACCTGTACTACCACCGCCAGATCTACAAAGACCATTTGAGATCCGAACTCATGCTAGTGACTATGCCATGGGAGCAGTGTTGACACAGCATGGTAAACCCATATGTTATCATTCTGAAACTTTTAATCCTGCAGTAGTTAACTATCCTACCTATGATAAAGAATTATATGCATTAGTTCAGAGTGTGAAAAACTGGAAACATTATTTAATGTGCAAGCAAACAATAATACATATTGATCATCAGCCACTTCAATACCTACACTCCCAAACTAAATTGTAGCAATCAAGAAATTACAGATGGATGGGGTTTCTACAATAGTTTCATTTAGTCATCAGATATAAAAAGGGAATACATAACAAGGTTGCATACATGTTATATAGACCCATTATAAATGCATCTATCCTACTTAAGCATAATCCTATGCTATATGAAAGCTACATAGAATAGTATGCTTAGGATATGGACTTTAAAGATGTATATGCAACTTTGATTCAAGGCAAAAGAGTAGAAGAATTGGACTATCATGTGAAGGACCAACTCTTATATCATTGTGGGAAAATCTGCATTCCACAAACTAAGAGAGTAAAGCTAATTCGGGAAGCACACACTTCTTTGATATCAGGTCACTTTGGGGTAAGTAAAACAGTTGCACAACTGCAAAGGTTCTGCTATTGGCCAAAAATGAATGAGACAATTTCTAGATATGTAAAGAGATGTTGTATGTGTGCTAAAAGAAATCCCAGTAATAGAAAACTAGGCTTGTACACTCCCTTTTCAGTTCCTTCTCACCCTTGGGGAAGCATTTCCATGGATTTTGTTGGAGGACTGCCTAAATCTAGGAAAGGTCATGATTATCTATATGTTGTTGTGGATAGGTTCAACAAAATGTGTATTTTGATACCCTGTAGTAAATAGATTATAGCTGAACAAACTACAAAATTATTCTTTGAACATGTATGGGTTCATTTTGGATTGCCCACTTCCATTATATCTGATCGAGACACCTGATTTGTGGGGAAGTTTTGGTCAAGTCTATGGGAACTGATGGACACCAAATTAAGGAAGAGCACAGATTTTCATCCACAAACAGATGGCCAGAAAAAAGTAGTAAACAGGACAGTGATCCAGTTACTGAGAGAGTATTACGGCAAACATCCTAAGCTTTGGGATGAACACTTGTGTTATGTGCATCATGCTTACAACAGAGCTAAACACTCTTCTACACAGAGATCTCCTTCTGAGACATGTTTTGGTTTCACACCAAGGTCCCCTTTGGATTTTGTCTTTGGTAAAGATACCATGGTTTATGGACACAGTGATGTGGACAAGGTAGTTAGGTTCATTGAACAAATCCAGGAGATCCACTAGGCAGTACAGGAACAATTGGAAAAGAGCCAGGCCAAGTACAAGGCTAGGCATGATAAGTATCGGATGGAGCATAATTTTCAAGTTGGAGACCGAGTCTGGTTGTATATCAGCAAGGACAGGATGCAGGGTGAAGTTTAAAAGCTAAAGTCTATCAGGTATGGACCTTTTAGGATACTTGAGAAAATTGGTGAAAATGCTTTTCGCCTTGATCTACCCACGTACATGCAAATCTACTCAGTCGTAAATGCCGATTGCTTGAGATTATTTGAACCTCCGATGATTGAGGACCCTGAAGAGAAAAGTCAAATGCCTTCTATTGATGACCTACGACCTGAGTATCTCAATGAGTTGTAGGAAGATACAGTGCTAGATAGGAAGGTGAGGACAACGCGTAGGGGAGATATTGAGTACCTCAGGATTGGGCTCAAAGGTTCAAAGCCAAGCAGTGCAAAGTGGATTGAAATTGGACAAGTGAGAAAACAATATCCTCACTTAGTCGATGCTTGAAAACCAACTTTTGGTGGTCCAAAAGCTTTTTCAGTGGGAAGGTCATGATCTAAATTGGATCCATAAAAGACTGTCAAGAACCATGACTATATTAGGTCGGAGCAAATATCTAAGAAAATACAAAAAAAACGATCAAAAACACCCTAAACCAATGGCAATGGTAGCCAGCGTGGAACGAGGATGATCCAGGTGGATATTGGTGGCCACCTGCCAAGTCCACATGGACCCCCACCATTGTCTTTCTCAGCATTTTCAGTTTCCTTAATTGTAGCACAACTTACTATTTTTAGCAGTTTTTCGGGTCCTGAACTTCCGGAGCCGTTTTGAGGCCCTAAACGACGTTTTTTGGGATCCCAGGTGCAACACAGGTCCATGGAACATGGACCTGTGTTGCTGTTCCAACAATGATAGTGCTCGAATAGATCTTTCTAATGAGCTATTGTACGCGTCAAACGGAGATCATATGCTAAAGTTACGACCCGGGAAGTTGATGTACCAACTTACCCCCAAACGGGGCCCACAGTTTGGCGTTTCATCTCCTAGGGTTAGGTTTTGGAATGTTAAGGGTTTTTTCATTGTTTCTCAACAATAAATAGGCCTTCGAGCCTCATTGTAAGGCAGTTCAAAGGCATGTAGCCCACACATCTCTTCTCAGAGATAGCTACCATCGCCCTAGCTAGTTTATTTCCATTTCTGATTGTAAGCATATTTCAGTATTTTCCATTAATGAAATGAAGTATTATTTCAGCTGCATATTTGTGTATATGGTTATCTCTGTAATTTGTTGCGTTCCTGTTTAAATCCGGATCAAAATAAGACTCTGTATTTCATATATATATAACCATACATGAGAAATTCAAAACTCAAGTTAGATTACCTAATCCGGAAGAAAACTTATAATTAGCTCTAAGTTAATGACTTATATTCATGTTTTTAACAATTCCATTTTGATTATAATTCTTCTTCAACAGCTCTGAGGATCATTGCATTACATAGGTGGCAAGATTTTGATTTTATAATTGCAGTTTAGCTCCTTACAAAATCACATATATCAAACACCAACTCGATCTTATCCACCTCTGAAATTCATTGAACTACTGAGAGAAATATGGAAATGATTTCTTACCTTGTTTCTCTATGGAATTCTTGGAGTTTGTTGGGCACTAAGTCAATTTGGCACGAGGAAATATTGGTTTTCAATCTATGCGTTAACCCTAATGTTCCTCTACTTATTTCTCCATGGATTGATTGGCTATTTATACTTCTTATTTCTCCACGACCTCTCTGTTTCACTGGCTACTTATTTCTCCACGGCCTATGCAATTCTCCCTCTAATTTTTGCATCTTTTTCTCATACTCTTCTTCTCATGTGGCTATAGTATGTGTAGATATGAATACACAATGTTTCTTGAGCTTGATTCTAGTTGTGATGGTGGAAGAAAAACTCAATACTGAGCTGGATTTGCATTTTAATGGTGGAAAATAACATTACAAATTTTTTTGAATGCGTTTTGACCGTTTTTACTTCTCCAATTCACCTTCTGACCTGTGAAACTGTAGCTACCCATGTGTCGTTATTCTAACTATCTTTTTCTACCTTTTGTATGATACAGTGTATGTGTTTGTCTTATCACCGTAAGCAATATCCTATGTCCCTCATTCTTCGCTCATTACTTTCTTGATTTCATAGCATGCTCACCTTTTGGTTTTATATACAATGATATATACATCTTCATTCTTTTTTATGACTTCACTTATTTCATTGCATGCCCACCTTTGATTGTATATGCAATAATTCATATGTCATTTCATCCTCTTTGCTTTGACATATTGCAGTTCGATTTTTGTTCATGAAGCTTTGTCATTTTTATATGCTCACTTCGTAATTTGTTTTTGAAATGACCATAGGATAGGTCATTTTAAAATCAAATTTCCTATAATGACTCTAATAGGGCAAACAAAAATTCTGAGGCAAAGATATTAAATCCTCATTCTTCAATAAAAATGCTTATAAATATGTTAAAGGATATTTAGGGATGTAGGATATGAAATATTTTTTTAATTTATATAGAATATATGGTAGGGTAATGGATAGGATTATTATTATGATGAAGTTAATGGAATATAGGTAGGATAAATGTAGAATCGTAAATGTAGAATGGTAAGTGTAGTGGAATGCATATCAAGTTAAATCAGTTTTAACAATGTCTAGAAAAAAATTCAAAAATCAAAGGTTCTAAGAGCAATTTTTTACACTTACTCCACTTCTACTCCCATAATAGCTTGATGTCAATGTTAACTGATGATGTCCTTTGTTGGTTCATCTTTGATTCTTGATGATGGTTCTTCAAAGATATTTTCTGATGGAATGTAAACACTAGTATTTGCTTATTTGTTTCCACATCTGATATTGACTCAAGTCCCTTTTATTGAGTATTGATTGTTCAGGTCCCTTCTTCAATGTTATTTTGAATGTTGTTTCAGGTCCCTTCTACAATGCAGCTGCTCAAAACTATTTGCATAGTTTTATTACGAATCTTCCCCCTTTTCTTATTTTAAGACTTGTCCTCAAGTCTTGGAATGCTAGAGAATGATTTCTACAAAATAAACTAAAGAGAAGGTAAAAGAAATTGGGGAATTCATATTGGCCGAACAAGTTGGTTTTCTGATATGAATTTGAGTTTGTGTTGTGCCAGTTTCCTAGATTTTCACAACCAAACTCCTTTATTATTTTTTATATTTTTCTATTTTTTTAATTCTTTTCTTTTCTAGATGGAGGTGGGGTGTAATGGAGTAGGTAAGTATGGAAATATTATGAAAATAAAATAGTTTGAAGTCTTGTTCTAGTAGTAGATGGATATATAGATAGATAACAGGTCTAGACTTCAACGTGCATGATCACGAAGCTTAACATACAATATGGATGATGGATGAAATCATGAACAATATGGCTTATGAAAGGCTTCTTATGCAAATTATGTGACTTGTAATGGTACAAAACTTGACTTCTTCTTCTGATGGTTAGATTCATGCATTTTGTCTCAATCTTGATTCATGTTGTAGGGTTTGTTGGTGTTGTTGGTCAGCAACTAAAAGCAAGCTTCAAGAGTTTTGAGTTTCTTTGAATGGAGTCAGTATTAGGTGAACTCTACTTTGCTTTGATTTGAATATTGTATTCATATTCTGAAATATGATTTTTTTTAAATTTGACTTTGAAAAGTCCTTCATCCATGGAGTTCACTCCTTAATTCTTCTTATGACCTAAAAAAACATAGCATTTGCCTACAATACAATATTAGATGATGGAGGAACATAGATGTACAGTCTCTCTTCTTCCAAGAAATATGTAAAATAATTACAATCAATTCTTGAAAAACAAGTCCAATGATGATATACAAAGAAAATATATTTGTTTACCCCTTGAGGAATGGTGGCCAACTTAGACCTCCTAGCGGTATTTTGTTCACAAAATATTTGTTTTATGTCCAATTAGAGTGATTTGAAATATGGCTGCTTCCAGCATAAATAGGTTTTCAAAATTATTTAAAATGATATGTTAAAAATGATGAAGAGTAACATGTTTGATAGAGTTGCTTGTAAATTGTTTACTAGACCAATAGTCATTATTTAAAGTGTAACTTTTTTCGTTAAAGATCGGATTAATGTGATTCCACTTGGAGATTAAATTGGATTAATTTTTTTATATCATGCAGAAACAAGTTTTTAAAATCCTTAGGTTTAATATGAAAAAAATTATGATGAACAGACGTAGGAGGTAGAGTTTTAATATGTTGATTTCAAGACATGTAGTCACTAAATGTGGCATAAATTTTTCATTTGACCTCCAAATGGGATGATTAAAATTTTTTATTGATATAGACTTGAATATATATCTCCCATATAAACATTTTTTGAAAATAATATTATTTGGTATGTTAAATATTCCAATGAACAATCAAGGCCTAGAATTGTCACCATGCAGATTTTTCGACAAGCAGTTAGTATTTTGAACATAACTTTTCCATATGATATCGGATTGAGGTGATTCAAATTTATTTGGAAAATATATTTCAAGGAATATATTTCCGATAAATATCATGTTAAAATGTTTCCATTATACCCCTCAAATAAATGTTGTACTAACTTTGTCTTCAAAATTTTCACTTAAGACCTAGTTTTTATTTTGATCATATCATTTTGATTTTTGATCCAAATTGAAAATTTCAAAATGGATTTAAAAAACTAGGTTTCAATAGATACCTTATTTAAAAACATGCTTTGAAAGTGATCCTAGATGGTTACCCAAAAAAGGATTGTTCTTACTGCATTTTGCCATAAAAATCCTTCCAAATGAGTATTGGACAATGATTTCAAGAATTATTCATGAGAGTTTGAACAAAAAGTCTTATTGTGAACTCATTCCACCTATTTATTTATTTATTTATTCTGTTTTATTCTACTCTATTGTATAAAAAAATAATTCTCTTAAGTATAAAAGAATTTCCAATGCATCCATTTATGTAACAAGATCATAAACAGACTCACATCCAAGTTTGAAAAATATACCTTAATGAATGCTTGGACCTGAAAAATTAGTCAATCATAAAGATTTGATGCTAAAGAATGTTGAAAAATGGAGTGGTGTTGTGGCCTAATGAGTACTTGAAACCAATTTTTGAAATGATATTTATTTGTTTGGTACTCCTTAATTATCATATAACAAAGTTCTTCCTATGGAATGTGTTCAAAATCATGAATGCACAAGGGATCATATGCTAGATATTCTTGAATTTCTAGATTTATTGTTTGAACTTCATTGCATGTGATACATAACTCATTATTTTCCTTGCAAAGATAACTAGAAGAAGCTTCTAGGTTCTCTTCTTGTGGATCCTCTTCATGGATGTTTTGTTCATATTCTATCTTTTGAAATGAAGATTCATTCCTAGTGACCATTCTAAATTTTGGACAAGGGTTTAAGAAGATCCTTGTGGTGGCATACCCTCCTTCTCTAAATGACTTTTGTTTTTGGATCTACCTTTCTCATCTCTATATCTAGGCATAAAGAAACATAACTAAAAAAACTTTTTTTGTTGTTTTTTTTATTTTTTTTTATCTTCCTATTTAACTCAGGCTAAATATGTTTCCATGGAAATAGCACCCAAATGTTGGGTCAACTTACTATGTAAACTAACACAAGTATTTAATTATCAATCTGGGCTTGTAAGCTTCGAAGCATGTCCAAAATATATGGATTTCAGTTGTAGTCAATTTTAGAAGATGAAATATAAAGATTGAAAGAAATGAAATTATAACCTAAATTAGAAATGCATATTACAAATATAAAGTTTAACTAAATAATTTCTAACTCAATATGTAATAAGCAGGAGAAGTGGCTCCTAACTTAGGAGAACCAAATTGACCTTCTTCTACAATACTACTTCATGAATAGAAATCAAAACCACTAATGAAAAGTAGTCCAAGATGCATAAAAGAATAATAGAAGAGGTTCCTAACTAAGGAGGTCCTTGTTGTTATTCATTATAAATTCATTTCATCATTAATGCCATTGTTAAAAAACTAGAAATTCATAAAATCACTTAAAAGCAAGAAGATGAATTCCAGTTTCTAATCTCTGATCAAACAAAATGAGAGTTTAACTTAAACATTGGTTTGACCCTTCATAATCATATTAGAGTTAATATTAAGATTCATCAGAAATCATAACATATCATCATACATCTAATTAACTCATTAAACATGAAACAAAACTAGTTCAGGAAATTGCAACTAAATTAACCAAAAAGTGCACTTAGCTCGGTATGGGGGCCCTCCACCCTTGCCTCGCACACTGAAAGTACTTCTCAGCTACCGAAAATCAATTAAGAATTCACCATATAGAACAACAGAAAAGAAGGTGGAACTGGTCTCTTTGATTAACTCACAAAATTCAGAAATCTCAAAATGAAGTTATACAAATTCTACATGTTCATGCCTTCAATGTTTTAGCTTAAATAGAGAAATATGAAACAAAATTAACTAAAATGTCTCTAATAGCTATGTCTATCCTTATTCTATCTATCCAAGTCGAGATCATCAATCCAATCACTCAAAATCTAGAAAATCCCATAAAATCCTAAATTTGGCTTATTTCCTAGTGATTTCCTTAATAACTGGTCATGTTTGACCAACTTTGACCAGGCCTGTTTAAACTCGGTTTGACCGAACCAATAGGAACATGTCGATTCTTAGTTCCCAATATTTTTATAAATGTGCTCAATTCGTGCCCAAGTGTCATGCAAGTATGACATCAATGAAGCCATTACAGGAATTTTTAGTCCTGTCCAAAAATGCACTTAAATCCAATTTTTGTAAAAACATCTAAAAATTACAAAACTTAATTTATATACTTGGATATGTATAAATTGGTAAAAATAGGGTGTCTATAGATTGTAAATGGATGGATAACATGGAAATTAAGTGTAGTTAATTAAGCAAAATTTCATCAAAATCGAGGGCCAACATTCCTCATGGTTCAAGCTTGTGTAAAAATGAACCCATGCCCAATTTACATCTCGTGATTGTCATTTTTATCAGCTAGTTTCTGCTAGATGAGCCTTGGTTGTTTCATTCCATCGCCACCATCTCTTTGGCTGATCATGTGCTTTCACTTGGTTGTCTTTCCTTTCCTGAGGAA
This sequence comes from Pinus taeda, assembly GCA_000404065.3. Classification (NCBI taxonomy): domain Eukaryota; kingdom Viridiplantae; phylum Streptophyta; class Pinopsida; order Pinales; family Pinaceae; genus Pinus; species Pinus taeda. The sequence goes on along the minus strand of APFE031118886.1, from coordinate 128,274 downwards.
CCACAACAATGAGTGGTTTTGCTAGCTAGCCTCTTGATCTTTTAGTGTTTTGAGCAGTTCCCCCTTAACCGAAACCTAATGCTACCCTTTATACCACTCATGCCTCCAGGACAAGTCACCTTTGAGCTCTTTTCTGACTCATAAAAAATTGAAAATATTGTCGAGTATTTTTTCCCTTTTAGACTCATTAAAGTAAATAAAGGCAGGGAGTCATCTTTGAGCTCTTTTCTGACTCCCAAAATATGAAAAGATTACCGAGTATTTTTCCCCTTTTGACTCGTTAAAGTAAACAAAAATGGGGAGTCTTCTTTAAGCTCTTTTTTGACTCTCAAAACACGAAAATGTTGTCGAGCTCTTGTGGTTTTGACCTCGTAAATGGTTCTAAAACATTGTTTACCCAATATATGTTTACCCATTTTTCGGGTTGGGATAAACTATTTACAAAAAAGGAATACCTTAGTCAAACATGACTAGATGGTTCTCTCAAGTATTTTTTTCTACCTTTTCGGGATCGAGAGACAACTTTACGAAAAGGGACCTTTGGAGTTTTATTTTTTGTGTCTTTTTCAAACTCTCTAAAAAATGAAAAAGATGTCAAGTTTCACCTTTGTCGAACTCGTTAAAGGGTTAAACGACATAGGACTTGTCATTATAACAAGACCGAGCTTATCCTTCCTGGGGCTCATTAAAATTTACTAGGTAGGATCCATCCCAAGGATAGGCTTATATTACAAGCATATACCATCCCCTTCAAGCTTGTGTTTCAAAAATAACTCGGGTACTCACCAGAAATGGTAGGGAAAATTGGAAGTATTTCATCAATTGTATTCTTCACTTGAGGCAACATGTCGCTCTGGAACATCGACACTCATTTTTTGTTCGTGTCATGTTTTGGGACATCCTCACTCTATCACTTTCCTTCCCGAGTTTGGGTTATCCATTTTAACCTATCATCTGATCTCTACCATGTCATCATCACCTTTAATCCTATGATGTAAAATGCTACCAAATCCAGAGTCGTGTCATCCACATGTTCAAGAGAAGTCTTCTTGCCTGTACATTGTCTAATCATCTATCACATTCTTGGACTACTCTCATTCATTTTGTTTCTCATTTCATGCCAATAAAGAAAGATCCATTATGACCTTCCTTTGACGGATTGCTTCCTGTCGACTTCAGCTCATTATCTAGGAAGTTGATCTAGAAACTCTTTTTCAGTACCTTAGCGCTTGCATGCCTCAAAGGAATGTTCTTTACACTCGATGACAAATTCTCATCATTGGCCCTCGATTGAGTGATTTCACAGGTTTTCGACTTCATTTCCTTATTCACACTTCATGAATTGTATTGATAGTACCTTGAGAGCCATTGACATTATGGGTGGTTTCTCTCGCGCTTGTTAACGGTTCACATCATTGGCCAGTAATCAAGTGATTTTCTAGCATGTTTGACTTCAGCACGTCTATTCACATGTTATAATTTGTACTTTGATTAGGTTGTGTTGGAGCGCAAGACCCTGGGCTTAGATCACAAAAGTCCAGGTTGTGAGGAGTGATGAGTCACTCATGATTACATACATGATTCTTTAGTCGAATGGATGCGACCATATCATGGGTCTTTTCATTTTGATCCTCTCTATGCGGATGGTTGTGCCGATGTTGTGGATCTATTTCGTATGATCCCATCAGTCGGATGGTTGCGTCCATGTCGAGGATTCATGCACATGATCCTTTTCTTGATGGATATTTGTGCCTATACCATGGATTGATGTATTGTTATATGCCTCTCATGTTTATCAGGCATGACTATCATATTTCATATATGCACATGTATGTTTTAATTACAGGTATTCTGATGTTGGTATTCCAAGTCGATGCTCCATCTTAAAGCATTTCAGCCATCACTCTCAACTCTGACTTCATGCTTTAGGGGGCATTTGTTACACAGTAATTTTCACTCTTCCGTCACTCCCCATTCTTGATCCTGGAGAACCCTAGTAGTGACCACTATGTTATACTTTCACCATGAAACCCATGCTCTTGCATCCCTTGAATTTTGAAGAAAGTAGTCCCCACTCCCTTCAGAACATTTCCAGAGAATCCTTCTTAAACCCTAGTTTTTAAAATCATCGCTCTTTCCCAGTGTCTTACCTGCACCAATTTGCAGAGTTTAACATTGTGACCTGCGCCTCTCTACAGTACTATTAGCCCAATACCCACATCAGTCTACTTTTGGAAAGTTTTTATAAAAAGGAAACGAAGTTTCATGTCTAGAAACTTCTAGTGGCAATGTGTTGGATGTTTGTTTGGTTGGATAAGGGCCGAGAACTCCATGTAAGGTTCTTTCCCCATTAAAAGTGGACCCTCCCAAGGAGATAAGACCTTCTTCCTCCTTGAGTGGATCTCATTCTTATCCTCCTCTCCCTATATAAACCACTTCCTCTTACCCTTTTTAGTTACAATACAATATACAAACCAACTGCAAAATTATGAAATCTTTAACTTTTGGTAGAAGAAGATTAGTATTAGATGACAAAAGACTAGTCTTTGGTAGCTAAAGCATGAGGAGAGATAGTTAGAGCTTGGAAGCCATTTCATGTCTAGCTAGAGGAGGAAAAGAGTGATGAAAATACATGCAGTAGGACTTGGATATCGCAAAGGAGATCTCTAACGCCAAGGCTTCAGTTGTATTTCTATTTGAAGTTTATTTTAATACAACTAATGGTTTATTTCTTATATCATGTGTAATATTACATTTTATAGCTTAGAAATCCTTGACCTTTTAAGTAGATTGGATTTGATTTTATGCTATCACGTTTTTCATTGTTTCTTGCATGTTTGTTTCAAGTATTTGAATGAAAGGAAGTTGGAGCAAGGAAACAAGATCAACATCAAGTGGATTAGTGCTATAAGAGGTAGGCCTTTTTATTTTATTCTAATCTAAGGAAATTTCCATTAGATTGTCTTGTTTGCAACTAGACCCACTCTTAGGCTAGAGGGATCATCTCTATCCGGAGAGAGGATTTATCTACGCTACAATGTGGTAGTCCCATCTCCGGCTTATTTATTGCATTCATTAATGGGAAATTCATTCCCTTGATTTTCATGTGTAAATATATTGATGTATATGTGGATTTTATGGCTGATATTCTCATGATATTTATGTCCCTATTATGCTAGTTATATGTGTGTTTTATGTCAAAATCTATGTATGGCTATCAGCATGTTTTTACTTGTAGATGAATGGATAATTTATCTATGACCTAATAGATGATAATGCAGCAAATTGCATGAAGGAAAAATGGTTCATAGCGATTCTCAGATAAGTATGAGATCCCTACACTTAATTATGTTGTTTACACCTATAGGTTACATGTTGATGACATGTTTGACTATTGTTTTTCATGGTTAGTAGGGGTCTAATTAAGGTCTATTTTAAAAAAGTTTGCATCATTGTTTCCCTATTATTTGACTTATCTTAAGTTTTCATTCCATTTTGGAAAGTGACCTGGGCTCTAGGCCTAAAACGGTGGCTCAAATCCTGGGGTTGCTAGAATAATACTGGCAAATTGGGTCTCTGGACACTGGCAGGCAAGACTGTGAGAGCGACCGTGGGTTTTTGGACGCTTTCATACCTATAGCATGAGAGCGACTGAGGCTTAAGATGTCTAGAACATCAATATGACCTAGGGATAGGATGTCTAAGTGGCTGACATGTCTCCTGAGGTTTATGTTGCTGATGTGGATAGGTTGGTCAATGTGTTATGTTGATTCCACTTCCTTAAGGTCACATAGGAGGTCAAATAAAATCATAGTAGACTCTCATCGCATGTTTACCCTAGTTGGATGGTTACTTGGGTAGATGTGTGAGGAGGGTGTTACAGAGTGGTATCGGAGCATGGTTCACACCTCAAACTGGATGGGTGGTGTGTGTTGGTTATGCATGCATGTCAGTCGCATGTGTGTCTCGTACACGTACATTCCATGTGCTTGTTGCATTTTCTTGATGTTGATGATGATGGTCTTAAGGTTTTCATGAGGAACTTGATGATTAATTTTGTGGAGTGCATTATCATGAGTATATGATTGGTTGCATATGGTTATATGTCACTTACATGTTGACTATATGTCGCTTGACTACATCCTTATATGTCTGGTGCATTCCTAAATGTTTTGATTACATGCATCTTGTAGTTTGATTACAAGGATTGATCGTTTATGCTTGACTACATGCGTTTATGCGTATGTGTACTTGATTTAGCATTTCTTATGCATGTTGATGATTGCATGCGGAAATGTGTACAATGGAGTAATGTTTGTTGTCATTCATGAGGTCATAGCATGCATTGTTTATATGGCACATTGATGACTGGACCCTAACTAGAGTGATGTTTATGCATTGATGCACTTACTTTTTATATGTCTATATGTTGTTATGATTATGTTATACATGTATCACGCTGATTTGATGATATTGCAGGCGAGGTATCCTCCCCAAATTATACTAAGGTACGTTGATTTATTTTGATTTGGTTTATATGACATATTATGCATTGCAGGAAAGAGACCAAATGGATAGCAAGGTGGTAGACTACATAGAATATCCCTATGAATCAGATGGGAAGCATGGTGTGGGGCACTCTTCTGATTTGGCAAACACATTGAGAATCTTGAACGAAGAGATAGGGAGTTGTAAGGCAGATAATGACTAGATCATACAGGCACAAGGAAACGAATAAAGGTTAATGATATACTCCTTCAGAGTTTGTCACACTTGCAGCGACAAGGGCCACTTCAGATCAGCCATGGACATGAGGATAGAACTAATGGGGCATATGGTAGTAGGTCCCCTGGTAGACGCAGGTCGAATAGATCTGATACTGTGGGAGATGGAAGGTTGTTGGACACTCTAGATAGAAGGAGTGATGAGCATAGGTACTATTATAGTTATGGTTCTAATATATGTCATGGTCGTCATTATTATCATCTTTACATGAGGAATGATATGGGATACTTACCATATGATTTTAAGAAAGCGAAGACACCTACTTTTGATGGAGATGTGAAGATGCTGGAATATGTGGAGTCTTGGATACTTGGGATGAAAAAATTCTTTGAGCTACATGATTACGCAGATAACTTGAAGGCCGGAGTAGTGATCTTTAGCTTGAAAGGGAAAGAAGACATTTGGTTGGAATATGTTAAGCAAGTCAAAGACATCAGGACAGATGACCTGAGTTGGCGGGAATTCAAGAGGCATTTCAGGAAGAAATACTTATCAGAAAGGTACTATGACAGTAAGATCAAAGAATTATATGAGCTAAAGATGGGATCAATGACAGATGAAGAGTATGACCAAGTTTCTGGAGCTATTGAGGTATGTACCGTATCTTACTAATGAGAAGGATAAAGTCTAGTGATTTGTCAGTGGTTTTCCATTAGCATTTAGATATTGGATTGAGTATGATGAGCCTCGGTCACTTGAGGAATTTATTGGGAAATTGAAGCATTTCTATGAACAGTCAAAGTATAAGAATGAATCTCAGCAAGGATGGAAGGGAAAATACAAAGGTAAAGGTAAATGGTACCCTAAGAGGAAAAGGCCTCAGAATGCAGATGAGAAATAAAATATGGCACTGAAAAAGAGGTTTAATGCAACTAGACAAGGACATGACTCGCACCAGCATCATAGAGGTGTTGGTACTGGTCAGTTGGAGTGTTGGACATGTGGCAAGGAACTCCTTAAGAGAGATTTCCATAGAATCAGGGTGGTAGGCTTCAGATATACAATGCACAAGATGCACTGACTATTGGGGATGTACGGTCGAGCATTCCTTGTATCTATGCAATAATGGACAACATGAAGGAAAAAAACCAAACATCTATCATTGAGATGGATGGCAAGCTTTGTGATCAATTTATTTCTATGTTGATTGACCCTGGATCTAATTATAGCTATGTTAGTCGTGACTTGGTGGATAAGTGTGGTTTGAGTAAGGAATTGCATGCAGAATATTGGTTAGTAAAGTTGGATACAGGTACAAAGAAGCGAGTTCATCGTTGGGTAAGATCCTGTGCTTTTGATTTGAGTGGTATGCCTCCCGCAACACATTTTAATGTATTACCATTGTTATCATACAATATTTTGTTTGGCATGGATGGGTGGTATCTTCATAGAATGAAGGTAGGTTGTTATGACAAATCCATTGAATAAATTTAGGCTTTTGTGATCCATAACAAGTTTATTGAGAATATTTTTCAGCAAAAATCATATCATAATTCATTTTTCAACACATTTCAAACCAACGAGTGTGGTTCATCATTAGGACAAGTTGAAGAACCAGATCATCATTGCATGTTAAATAGAGCAAGCAAATCATCCAACAACTATATTTGACTAGGAAATAGCTATATTGGACCAATGGCTATATTTGACTAGGAAACAACTATATTGGACCAATGGCTATATTTGACTAGGAAACATCTATATTGGACCAATGGCTATATTGGACCAACGGTTATGTTTGACTAGGAAACGGCTATGTTTGACAGGGCAACTAGATTGGACCAAGGGATAGGGATGCGGAAAAAATAATTAGTTAATTAATTTGTAAGTTAGTTTTGTTATACTTATTACCATATTTGAATAAAGGTAATGTTTGTATTTAACTATCAAGAGTATGAATCAATTAGTTATTAATAGGCCTTTTTTCTTATTAAAACTATATAAATAACTAGTTAGTTAATTAATTTATAAGTTAGTTTTGGTATATTTATTACCATAAAAAGTAATTGTTTGTATTTAACTGCCAAGATCAATAACCTATTAATAGATCCATTTATTAAAACTATCTAAAACTCTTATCAATAAAATCCATTGAATGTGTTGATGACAACGGGGAACCAGGATTCTTGTAGGGTAAGAAGAAAACCATATCAATTAGGATGGTGATAGCTATGCAAGAAAAGCGTAGCCACAAGAAAGGATGAATGTTATTTGTAGTGCATATTTCTAATGATAAGGGTAAGGAGGTTGAGGATGCAAATGTGTTGAGAAGGTACCCAGTTTTGCAGTAGTTTCAGGATATACTTTCTGAGGACATTACATATTTTCCACCTCACATGGAGGTATACTTTTCTATTGATTTAGTGTCAAGGGTAGCTCCAGCATCAAAAGCACCTTATAGGATGAGCACACCTAAGTTAGTTGATTTAAAGCTATAGTTGAAGGAAATGTTAGACCAGTGATACATTAGGCCAAGTGTATCAACTTGGGGCACATCGGTCTTGTTTGTGAAGAAGAAAGATGGAACTCTCAGATTATGCATTGACTATAGGCAGTTCAACAAAGTGACCATCAAGAACATGTACTCGTTTCGAAGGATTGATGACTTGTTCGATCAACTGAAGGGAGTAGCAGTGTTCTCCAAGATCAACTTGAGATCAGGATACCATTGGGTACGCATCAAAGAGGAGGACATTTATAAGATAGCTTTCCAGACCAAGTATGGGAATTATCAGTTTGTTGTAGTTCTATTTGGCTTAACTAATTCTCTATGCACATTTATGTGCTTGATGAATAGTTTGTTGTGTCCATATTTGGATCATTTTTTTATTTTGTTCATTGATGATATACTAGTATATTCTAAAAATGAGGAAGAGCATGTCGATCATTTAGCAACAGCGTTGAGGTTGTTGAGAGAGCATCAGTTGTATGCTAAGCTCAGAAAGTGTAGTTATTTCAGAGTGAGGTAAATTACTTGGGGCATGTTGTCTCCAAGGAGGGAATTGCAGTATATCCAAAGAAGATAAGAACCATCATGGAGTGGGTAGATCCTAAGAGTGTGGATGAGGTGAGATATTTCATGGGTCTAGCAGGCTATTATATGAGGTCCATCAAGAACTTCTCATAGATTTCTTATCTTATTACATCATTACAAAGGAAAGGTAATAAGTTCGAATTAATAGAGGAGTAGGAGGTTAGCTTTGAGCAGCTTAATCAGTTGTTGACACATGCACTAGTGCTACAGATTGCAGATCCGAACAAAGAGTTTGTAGTATGCACAAATGCTTGCAAGAGAGGACTTGGTGGAGTCCTTATGCAATATGGACAAGTGGTATGCTATGAGTCATGGACAATAAACGAGCACAAGAAGAACTACCTGACACATGATCTTGAGTTAGAAGCGATCATACATGCATTCAAAATGTGGAGGCACTATCTTTTTGGCAGGAGGTTTGTATTGATGAGTGATCACATTGGGTTGAGGTATTTGTTTGACCAGCTGAATCTGAATTCTAGGTAGGCTAGATGGTTGGGCACAATAATTGAGTTTGATTTTGAGATCAATTACATCAAATTTAACGAGAACAGGGTGGAAGATGCTCTCAGTGGGCGGGTACAGGTAAATCACTTAGCAACTATGAGATCCAATGGGATAGATCTATAGGATAGGATCTTGCAGTGCGTCAGAAGGATGTTAGGTATATGGAGATTGTGCACAGGTTGTAGCAGGGTGTTTGTGCAAGTACAAGTGATATTACAGGTACAAGTACAGGTGCAGGTATAGGTACATGTAGTAGTATAGGTATAGGTGGCACTACAGGCACAGGTACAAGTGTAGGTGCATAAGGTATGGATTATTGTCTTACAAAGGATGGATTGGTCAGATTCAAAGATAGGATATATGTGACAAATAGTAGTGAGCTCAAGAAGGTGATCTTGAGATAGTTTCATGCGAAACCTTATTCAGGTCACATAAGTTATCAAAAGACACTAACAGGAGTAACGAGATATTATTATTGGCTGAATCTGAAGAAGGATGTAGGAGAGTTTGTGACTAGTTGTTTTGATTATCAGTTAGTAAAGGCAAAGTGTAAACATTCAGGTGGACCACTACAACCGATCATGATTCCATCGTGGAAATGGGAGGTCATTTCCATGGACTTCATCACAGGGTTGTCGAAGACAGTGAAACACCATGATTCCATCATGGTTGTTGTGGACACGTTGACAAAGGTTGCACACTTCATTCTAGTGAAGTCAACATTCTCAGCTAGCAATGTGGCACAAGAATTCATCAGAGATGTGGTTAGGTTGCATGGTGTTCCAAAGAAAATTGTGACATACAGGGATGCAAAGCTCACTTCCAAGTTTTGGAAGGAGTTATTTGCAAGTTTGGGCACATAACTGGCCTTCAGCACAGCTTATCATCTGTAGACAGATGGGCAGATAGAGAGGGTCAACAAGTATTGGAGGACATGTTGAGGATCTATGTGATTCATCAACAACAGAAGTGGGAAGAGTATATCCCCTTGGTAGAGTTCGCATACAACAAAAGTTATCAGGATTCATTAAGGATGAGTCCTTTTGAGTCATTGTATGGGCAGAGTTGCAATACTCCTATTAGTTAGAGTGATCTGGTTAACAGGGTGTTGATTGGACCAGAGATGTTGGTAGACATGGAACAGGAAATTCAAGTTATAAAGAAAAATCTAAAGGGAACACATGATAAGAAGAAAAGAAATGCAGATTGGAACAGGATGTTCAAGGAGTTCCGGGTTGGGGAACATGTGTACTTGTGCATCAAACCAAAGAAGAGCTTCTAGTGGATTGAATCATGTGCCAAGCTGGCACCACGATCTTTTGGACCCTTCGGTATCATTAAGAAGATTGAACCAATAGCCTATCGAATTGTACTGCCTCTGACAGTGAAATTCCATGATGTGTTCCATGTATCATTACTTAAGAAGTATGTTAAAGGTGTTGATCATGTGATTGATTGGTCTGTATTGCAGGTGGAACCAGATGGAGAATTCCAGTCGAAGCCTTAATGTATATTTCAAAAAGAGGTGCTCATCTTTTTGAAATGAGAAATCGAGCAAGTTAAAGTGCAATGGAAGCACTTTGGGCCCAATGAAGCTACATGGGAGATGTCGAATCAAATGGAGGCTATGTATCCTTTCGTGTTTGCCGGTTGAGGCAAAGAAGTTTTGGTACAGTGTTTTGGTATATGTCTTGGTATATGTTCCAGTATATGCTTTGATGATTTTTCTATATGTACATATGTATATGGATGTAAATATCACCATGAGATTTGTTATAAAGCTCCAATAAGTGATATGTGTGGCATGTCATTATGATGTCATGTTATTATGTTGTTGTGCTTGTTTTATTTCAGCAGGTTGATCATTGTAAATACCACATCGAGCTATTTAATAAGGCTCCATGGGTAGTATGTTTGTTTTTCAGCAGTTTTGTTAAGGTCTTGGTGTGGTCTAACACCAAGGACAGTGTTCCCCAAGGGGGAGAGTTTTGTAACAACCTTGGTGAAAATTCCATGTAATAAAAGTAAATAAAGGCAAAATAGTAACAATGGTTGATGGGACACTTATTCCAAGCTAAATGTTGGGCAAGACAACCAAGGGGGTGTTCATTTGGTTTATTGTGGATAAGGAAGTTGGCAAAGGCAATGGCTAAGGCTTTGTGAAGTCAAAATGGCATTTTTGGCACATTTATTTATGAAAATAATGGAAATTAGGAGAAAAGGAAGGTGAAAGGTCACAGGCTTCATGTGAGGAGAAAATTGAAGGAAAATAATATGAAATGAAGAAAATAGAGGCCTCATTCATAAAAAGGCTTCTAAGGTTCAGTTGGTAACCTTTTGCCAGTTGAGTTTTGGAGCTCTCTCATTATTCTCTCTCTATCTCTCACTCTTGGACACTTAGAGTTTTCTTGGAGCAATTTTGGCATTGGAGCATGAAAGGCAAAGAAGGTAAGAGGAAGTAAAGATCAAGTAGGGAAAGGCAAGATTAGGTAGTTATAGTAGAGTTCATTGCAGTTATCGATTTTCATGTGTATTTTTCTTGCTAGATTTGGCATGCATGGTATTGCATGTGATTTTTTTCTATCATGGCATGGGTTTTTCCAGGTGTAATAGTGTTTTCAACCTATCCTTGCCATTTCTAGATAGCCATGGTGTGATGGGGTTCTCATGTTTTGGTTGAGCTGGATTTCCAGATGGATTCGAAGCCGAGTGGGGTGGATCTTTGAATGATAGAGCACATGGCCTAGTGGTCCCTAAACTAGACTATGGATCATGGTAAAGCACATAGCCTAGTGACCCTTGAGCCAAATTGTGGGTTGTTGTAAAGCCAGGATTGTGTTGCCTCGGTGGGTGTAGGAATCCTTGCCAATGAATCGCAGGAAATAGGATAATGCCAAGAGGTGGTTTTCTCTTCATTGGGCCTAGTAATATCAGGTTTGGTATATGCAGTAAAGCCTAGAGAGTGGCTCTCAGTTTAGGGCCTAGTGATTGGGTTTGGATTGTGGTAAAGCCTGAGAGACTAGGAGGCAAGAAAATTCCTCATGGTGTAGGTGGAGAAATCCGGTGGCATCCATGCTTGTTCGTCCTAGTGATCGAGTACAGATAATGGTAAAGCATGTTATGATGTGTTCATTGTGTTGGCCTAGTGATCCGGGATGGATTACAGTAAAGCTTGGTTTCTATTGATGAGGGTGAGGTTGTTTAGCCTAGGTATGCCCTAGTTGGTTCTTTGGTTTGAGTCCCACACTCATGCTTGTAGTATGGCATGGGGGTGAATGGTTGAAGATATATTTGGCTAAGCCATTCTATGGTTAGGTGGAATGGGGTATTCCCATCTCTGGTTGGTCTATTGAATTCATTAATGAGAAAATCATTCCCTTGATTTTCATGTGTAAATGCGTTAAATTATATGTGGATTTTATGGTTGATATGCTTATGATATTTCTGTCCCTATTATGTTGGTTATATGTATGCTTTATGATACCAGCTATGTATGTCTCTCAGCATGTTTTTACTTGTAAATGAATGGATAATTTAACTACAGCCTAATAGATGATAATGCAGCAAATGACATGAGGGAAAAATGGTTCATAGCAATTCTCAAATAAGTATGAGATCTGTTAGAAAATTATATATTACAGAGCAATGGAACACATAAAATATTGCAGAAGTATAAACACAGAAAACACATAAAACAAGAGAGACACAGATTTACATGGTTCACCCAGTTTGGTCTATGTCCACAAAGAAACATCCAGTCCTTATTTTATTATATTATCCTGCAAACTGAAGAGATACAACCTACAGCAGATATGCTATAACTCCCTCTTCACCCTCAATCTCCTCTCTTTTCCTCACTATGAATACAGATTTACATAGGCGCAATACAATTCCCTCATATATAGCGAGGGGTTGCCTTCTAGGCAAAAAACCCTAAATTAAACACAACTTCTACCATCAGATCATCTGCCTAATGAACAGCCCATATTGATTAGAAATTACTATACTTTTACAAGTCATTTTTACATCTATTTTTAGCTTCGGGGGTGCAGCCCCTAAACCCCTGTCGGGAGACCGCTGGCCCCCGGACCCCCACGAGGGGGAGAAGTCCCCCCCGCGTGGAGGGTGTACAGTCTTCTTGGGGTATACATCGAGCTGAAACCTTTGAATACAGAAGATAATCAGGCTCCACACCCCAACAAGATCCCTACACTTAATTTTGTTGTTTACACCTATAGGTTACATGTTGATGATATGTTTGACAAAATGCCTGTCATGGCTAGTAGGGATCTAATTAAGGTCTTGTTTAAATTATTTATTTTGCATCATTGTTTCATTGTTGCTTGAATGATATTAAGCTAGCATTCTATTTTGCACAGTGACCTGGGCTCTAGGCCTAAAAAGCGGCTCAAATACTGGGATCATTGGCATAACACTGGAAAATTGGGTCTCTAAATGCTGGCAGACAAGCCTGTGAGAGAGAATTTGGGTTTTTGGAAGTTTTCATGCCTATAGCATGAGAACGACTGGGGCTTAAGATGTCCAGAACATCAATGGGACCCAGGGATAGGATTTCTGAGTGGCTGACATGTCTCCTCAGGTTTTTGTTGCTAATGTGGATAGGTTGGTTGATGTGTTCCATCGATTCCACTTCCTTAAGGTCAAATAGGTGGTTGAATCAAATCATAGTAGCCTCTTGTTGCATTTTTATCTCTGCAGGTTGGTTACTTGGGTAGATGTGTGAGGAGGATGTTACACTCTTTTCCTTTGCCAATTTATAGCCATTAATTAACCACAAGTGATTCTCACTATAGTGTTTTTCCTCCATTCAGCTTGGAATATGTGTCATGTTGTCACTTACTACAAAATGTGTTTCCAGTTGTCCAAAGTGTAAATGAACATAGAATCTTGCATTCATCTTCCATGCCACAGGAGGAATTAAAGCCTACATCAAACCCTCTACATTTGGAAGTGCTATGAACAAGCTTTCCAATAATATGTGGAAGTCCAAAAATGGACTCCTAGATCAAAAGATATGGTTTATTGAAGTTCAAGGATTGAAGCCTTAGGAAGGAATATCGAAGATCACATATCGAAGGTCCAGAGGTATTGGTGATTGCAACATCAAAGCATCAGCCATATCAGTGATCACAACATCATAGTGTCAAGCATATCGATGATCGCAACATCACAGCATCAGGAATATCAGTGATCGCATATCAGAGGTTAGGAATATCAATGTATCGCATATCAGAGTTCCTGAATATCGGAGCATTGTCACATTGGAAGGTCGGAGAATCATAGAATTGGAACTTCTTAAGGTGAAAACCTTTAAAAATTTGTGATATGCATGATGTGCTAATAGTGTTAAAAATTGTCGAGAACGCCAACAAAGGATTAACAAAGGATTTCATTGCAAAACCAAAGGTGGGCAGGCCCTTTTCTCTCTCCTCTAGTAGGACACGTGGTGGCATATGATTGGTCCTGATGAGCTATAGTGGCATCTGACGTTAGTATTGTTAAACTCACATGGAATGAAAACAGTTATATGAAATATAAGCATTATATTACCTTTACGATTCACAAGATATTCATTTATAATACATTGTACATGACTGTTGGATTCATCTTCCAACGTCTCTTGGACTCTGGTGGTTGTTCATATTCCACACCATCCCATAGAGGATTAGGTGTCCAACATTCCCCCCCTTAATCTGAAGGGGTATGTATGAGTCTAAGAAGAGAGTTGTAAAACAAAATGTACAAAATGCATGACAACACTAGGTTTAATTTTCTCTTTGAAGTGTTGGTATAAGGGGGGTGGTTTAATGATGACCACCAACACTGGAACACTTAGTGTTGTTCCCGAAACTCTTCCAAATTTGGAAAGAAGTTGAAATCTTCTGCAAGAGGAATTGTCCCTAATGCTTTGGAGAGGGAGACCTTCAACCTAAAAAAGGGAGGTCTACAACCTGCAATGGTTTAAGGATGACCACCAACTCTGGAATGCTTAATGCAATTCTTGGAACTCTTCCAAAACTAGCAAGAAGCTAAAGTCTTCTGCTAGAGGAAGTGTCCCCAGTTCTTTTGAAGAGATGTCTCAACCCCACATAGATGGTTTAAGGCTAATCATCAATTGAAGGCATGCTCAGGGGCATCTTTGTCTCTGGCTACAACTCTAAATTTGGTATGGAAAGTTGTGGCTCAGGCTCTCTTGATGTGCCTTTGAAGCTTGTAGATTACCATCACTCTCCCCTTATCATATAGAAGGTGAGAAGATGAAGAGATCTCAACTGCAAGACTTTTCAATATTCGAGAACAAATCCTTATGTATGAGCGAAATATCTTATTGGTTGTTGAAGCCCATTGCTAAGAAGTGATCCATCCAAGATGAATCTTTGTTCTTGTAGGAGGTTTGTTTTTGAAGCATCTATTTGAAGAATGACTAGTTTTATGGCAATGATTACATGGATGAAGATCAAAACAGTGATCTTTCACGTGGCCAAACTCGATCACAATGTTGGAATTTAACAATCTGTTTTTGTTGTTGTGGAAGAGGAGCAAAATATGGAACAACTAAAGGTGAATTGTGATGAAGGAATCCAACACTTTGAAACTGAATGAGATTTGAGTAATCTGGAATATGAAAGGAACCCTCCTTATCATATCCAAGACATTTTTTTTGCTTGTTATGGATAAGCTCTTCCCAAGGTCTGATGATAGCTTGGGAAGTGTAGACTGAACTTCTGCATCTGTATGCGACTTTGTTGCTTCATTGGCACTGTATATGAATCAACTTGCTGCTTATGGGAGTATTTTTCAATGTGTTGAACAGAAATAGGTTCAGAATGATGACTCCATTGATGTAGTTCTTCCAATTGCAGATGTGATTCAAGTTGCAAAAACTCTATCTTTTCATTTGCATTTTGCAGACAGGTTTGAATGTCCAAAAGAGAGGCTTTGCTAATTTTGACTGTGCTGTCAGCAGTGGACCTAATTGGAGTTTTCAATAACTCTAATATTCTTTCAATCTTAGCCATTTTTCTTAATATCTATAAAATAAATATTGTGAGCTTCAATTGTATCACTATATACCAAAGTCTTCTCTAGAAATTATGCACTATCTTCTTCTACACACAATATGAAGCCTTAATGGTAGGCTTTGGAGCAACAACTAGGATCAACTTTTCTATGGCAACAACTCAAAACCAAATAATTCATATATACAAAATCAACCCATCAAAACAAGGAAACTGAGGGTTTTGATGCCATTATCTCTCTTGTGGGTCATCGATGCTTTGAGTCCTTAAGTTACAATATCACACCATTTTCCATTATATAATTGGATGAGAGGCATAACCCATTTTACTCCAACCATACTCATGGATATCCAACATCCTACAGTTCACAAAATAAAATTAACAATGACCATTGTTTTCACTATTGTTCTCGTCTTAAGATGGAGATGTCCATTGTTACTTTATCAGACTTTTGTCCTCTTCATCAAAAACCCCGAGATGGAATCCAAACCCATCCATCAAGAAATCTACGTCATCTTCAGCAACTATATATGGTATGTCCCAACACCTTAATAATTTTGAGACAAAATTGACCTCCACAATTTGGATACAGTTTGGCAATAATATCTCATAATATTATCATTTTTCTTTATCGGTGACAAGACGACGAGGCATTGGAGGGAATCATTGATAGAAAAGGGTTTGCAAAGAGTGGACAACCTGTTGATTAAGTGGCCAATCAAACTCACAACATAATTTCACACTATAAATGATCAAAATAGTGAGGAACAACTGCATTATGAGCTGAAAAATGGAGAATACCCAAAATGTACTTTACAATACCTGATCAATGGCTATGAATACAAACGATATCATCAAAGTAATCTAAATTTCTCACTCCTTTTTCACTCAATGTCCTTTCACTAAGCTCATTGATCCTTTCAACACCTTGCCGCCTAATTCACTGGACCTCGATCTGGAAGGATTTCTAGCCTCCAACAAAGTATGTCAAACTCAATAGGCTTCACCTAAAACCTTGTTACTGAAATTGTCAAGAAAAGTGTCCTCGAACCATTTTTATTGAGGGGTTCTATGACTCTGTAGAATGTTGAAGTTACAAAGACTCGCGCGGAATGGGCATAAGCATAGGCTTCCAGTGTAGGAGGAGAGGAGAATGATAGGGTTGTGAATCTTAATGGCAAGCTACTCACTATAGATTGGACCAGAAAATGCCTTCCATCATCAATTTCATCGATTTATTGCTCTCATTTGAGGCACAAAGGTGTCAGCATTGCAAAGGCTATTAGTATTCACCACAACTCGAGGTATGTCATATTTTCCTTATGTTAATCTTGAATAATACAATGCCTTTCCTCTAATTCATATGTCACTAAGGATCCTTATATCATCAACAAAACCCATTGAAAACATTAGTTTTGGAACCCAAATGCAAAAGCCTCCAGCATAGGGTCAAAGCAAGGGTCACAAAAGTGATTTCAAGCATTTAGTCTACTCCAGATGTGGAGATTACAAGTTGAACGAGCAGTTGAACATGCCAGAGCATTCCAGTAGCAACAAAAGAAGTAATGTTCGATCTCGCACAACCCTTAATCATGCGAGTTTCTTGTGCCTTACACTACAACACTAGCCTGGCGTGGCTGATAAAACTAAATGTTATAGCCAGGAATATACTAGTGACACCAATACGTAGAAAGGTTGTAATATTTCCTTCAAGGGATAGTGGTGACAACATGCAGCAAGAATAGTAATGGCAATTTTGACACGCAAGAAGGCAAAACTGACATTTATAGAGTCCACAAAACAAGTGGCTCAAATTAGAGCATGGTCAGAGTTCTCCTGCAACTCTGATACCATGTTAAACTCACATAGAATGAAAACATCTATATGAAAGATAAGAATTAGATTACCTTTACTATTCACAAGATGTTCATTTAAAATACATTGTACATGACTTCTGGATTCATCTTCCAACATCTCTTTGACTCTAGTGGCTATTCACATTCCACACCAACCCATAGAGGATTAGGTGTCCAACAATGATGTGGTGATACGGAAGGACATGTGGAAGGAAGTTTTGGCATTTTATGGGGGCCTAAGGGGACAAATTTGGGTGATGTTGGGTGTAGGTTTTGTGCATATTTTGGACACCTTTTCCCCCCATCCTTGACCATTTCACCTCTGAACCTGTGGACTTTATATCATAATTACCGTTTTCCCAATTATAATAATCCATTTTTTCTAACATATTATTTTTCCATTTTTGTTAAATATGAATGAGGTGATAGCTTTTTGATGGCTAACCCAGGTAATTATGGAAAAAAGTTATTTGGCTCTATTTCTTTTAGGTGATGCTTCATAGTCTACAACGAAAGGATGAATAGCGATGTGATAATTCACAAAGGTGTTTTGAGTACTTTTTGTTACACCTCAAATTGTTTTTACACCACGGGATGTTGACTACACCGCAACTATCTAGGACTGTGGGTTCTATTCCACCAGACAACTGTCATAAAGATTGTATTATCTATGGGTGGCTAAGGAGTCAAGCTAGTTGTGATTTTGAGAAATGATGTAACAACAATAGGCCTTGTATTTAGAATCTATTGTAACGATTTCTATTTTCTCTCGATATTGATGAACATGAGAATCATCAGATTCTCATGAATAATTTGTTTCTTATTTTGGACATGTAAACCTTATAAAGGGGACTCGGTTCCATGTAAATGGGATGGACAATATTGTTATTTTTCTTTTGTAATTCATAACCATTTTAATACAAAGGATATCATTTCTGATGTTTTTACAGACATGGTGTTGAGACTTTACTAATTTGCATCTCATCCCTGTGCACTGCTAGGGAGGAAGGGCCCTCCTCTTTAGTAGGGATTGTGGAAGCAGTAGTAGCATAGTGGTAGATTAGTTATTGTTCCTTTCAGTAATTGTGAAATTATTTCTGTTGTCATGTAATTTGCAGAGTGGGTTTATTTCGGTTTCTAGATTTCTGATATGTTGTCACACAGGATTGATTTGAACATAACATTTAGCGAGTTGGCTTAGTTAGTGGTGTGGTGTGTGGTGCGCCTTTTCCTTGGTAACATGAAGTGTGATTTCATTTCTGTAGAATGTTTTTTTTCTTTTTTCTTTTTTCTTTTTTCTTTTTTCTTTTTTCTTTTTTCTTTTTTCTTTTTTCTTTTTTCTTTTTTCTTTTTTCTTTTTTCTTTTTTCTTTTTTTCTTTTTCTTTTTTCTTTTTTCCTTTTTCTTTTTTCTTTTCTTTTTTCTTTTTTTTTCTTTTTTCTTTTCTCTTTTTTATTTTTTCTTTTTTCTTTTTTTTCTGACGAGTGTTACTTTCTACAATTAAATTCAACGACATTTTTTCTGTCTTTTATTTTTACTCTTGGTTGAAGTGTATCGACACAAACAGTGCATACTCCTTTGAAATAAATAGAACTACCCTGAGCTGACAATTAATGGTTGTGATTCAGTCATATTAACAGTGATTAAATCGGCTCGTCATCTTGGTGTCGTTGCTAGGGAAGGAAGTCAATGATGCAATCAACCAAGTGTGTTTTGTTAATAGAGTGTTTCTAGTGCACAGGTGTTGGGTGGTAAGACGAAAGGTAAGAACCTGCACATCGCTCTAATATACCTAGAAGGGCTCACCCATGTGGTCACTAGGACACTTAGGTTGTGTGAATTCCTTGATTCTTTAGATGTGCTCTTATCTTTACAGGTGTTGGGCGATAATACGAGAGGTAAGAACCTGCGCATCGCTCCAATATACTTGAGTGGGATCACCACTGCATAAGTTGAGACACTTATGGATTGAATAAATATGCATAGGGTCCATGTGTAAAGTGTAGGAATAATAGAGATCCCAAAATACAACCACTCTAATAAATCACAGGAAAAATGGGTCATAAAAGAAATAAGAAGAGCATAGATTAGGGAGGAAAACATTTATTCATGAGCTGCTCTCAAAAGAATAAAAAGAACATTCAAATTCTCAGAGGGACGCAAGGAAAATAGGGCCACAAAAAATCTGTTACTCCAATAATAAGAACAAAAGCATCTGGTTCCTCTATCTCCGAACCATATCATCCTAAAACTAGTGTAACCACTCCCAAAACTAAGTATCCAAATCAAGAGCAATAGTGGAAGGCTAGTGATTAGGACCTTAGGACTAAGGGTCAAGGGAAACAAGTTGCGAACACCAGGATCCTGAGAGGGAAAAGAATTCATTAAATTATCAACATCCTGATTCGGGCAATGCAGTGAAATAACTAGCCCCGAAGCAGCTTGAGCTATCAATTAACAAATCTTCACCCACAAGACAGTCACCAAAACAGTTTGAAGAAGACCCATCACAGCAAGGATCAGGAGGATCAACAATGGGGGACAACAATGAAAAAGACACTAAAATTGATTCCACCATTACCACCTTTCAGTTTCCAATAGGGGATATCAGAGGTGAGGCTCCCATGAAAAACATTCCTTTGTCATCTCTCCCATCCTTTTAAGGGATGAGTGTAGAAGACCTGACACCTTCTTGTTTGAATTTAATGTCTTGTGTAGGAGCTATGATTATATTTCAGATGCTCAGAAGCTGGAATTATTCCCTGCTACTCTAAAAGGAGTAGAATTGAGATGGTTCATGGGATTAGCCTCTGCTACCATTCAGACGTGGAGTGACATGAAAGAGAAATTTCTATCTAAGTATCAGGATTATTGCAGAACCAAGGATTTGAGGGAAGAAATATTTAGGATGACACAAAAGGAGGAAAATAGCTTGGAGGACTATGTGAATCGATTCCATTACAATTTGTAGAGATCTAAACACAATGACTTAGATCAAGAAATCTTGAAGACCATATTCATAAGGGGAATGAGAGATGATCACCTTGATACCCTGAATCTACTAGGGAAGGGGGACATATCTCAAGAACCATTTCTCGAGATAGTAAAGCTTTTTTTGAGATGCTCTAGAGGATTGTCGAAGGGGAGAAGCATGGTATGAGATGCCTCTACCTGGATACAGAAATTTGCAAGTAGTAGTGTGACAAAGGCAGAAATCGAAAACTTGTTAGAGAATCTTAAAACCGACCTTCTCAGTACCCTGTCTTCTCAAGTAACGACAGCACAAGTGAACAAAGCACAAGACGAGGTTGATGCAGCTTTAGCCGTGTTCTACCTGATATGCAAAGATAAGCATTCCCAGAAGGAATGTAGGGTAAACAACATTTTCTTTTGCAACATCAGTGATCTAGAGCATTCCATAAGTCATTACCCAGAGCTTCCCAAATTGAAAGTCGTGCTTAAAGAATCAAGCAAGGAGTTTCAGTCTTCCTACTTCATTGGATCCAGGAAACCTTGGCAATCGCGACCCCTATGTATGTATCAAGATTTCTCTTCTTTCAATCCATGGAATAATACACATAATGTTCAACATTTTCCATGGTAGTACTCTACCCCTCCTCCGGCACAATATCCTTCACCTTGGAACCAGTGGTCTCCCTCAGCACCTTTCCAATGCCCTTCATTGCAACCATATCCTTGGACTTAGAATTGGAGAGGAAATTCCCCAGGGCCAGTTCCTCCTATAATACTAGTACAACAGTAGTTGCAGCTACCACTTCTTCAAACACATGTTGCTAAACCTTCTATATGACCCCAATTACCTATGCAACCTAACCCTAACTCAAATAATAAGGCAGCCCAGAACATTGAATCCTCGACTACCTTTTAGACTTATTGTATCACTTATGTCAGGTATAACAAAATCCATCTTCGGTTAGAGAAAGTGGTTAACCCAAAACTCTCCCCTATTATAACCGAAGAAGAATGTGAGTCACCCACGAGGGGTTCTACATATTTTGAATCTGTTGTCACACCTATAATAGTTGATTAGAAAAGGATTTTTGCACTTGTAACAACCAAATCAAGTAAAGTAGATACACCTGTAACAGCCGATTAGACTATAACAACTAAAGACCCTCCATATCCTCGAAGGCTAGCAAAAACTGGTATGACTTCACACCTAGAATCAGATTTTCTCAAGGAGTTGAGAAACTTACACATACAGATTCCTCTACTACATGCTATTAGAGATGTGCATGTTTATGAAAAAATAGTAAGGGGTCTGTGTGTTAAAAAACTTGGAAGGAAGCCTAAGGACCCTATTACTATTCATGTGATGGGAAAGTTGTCTATGTTCATGATTGATCAACCCCTTTTAACCAAATACAATGATCCATGGAATCCTACTGTCAGTGTTTACATAGATGACGAGCCTATTACCAATACATTGATTAATTTAGGGGCAGCCATTAATGTAATGACGAAAGAACTATTCTTCACCTTAGGGTTATAAGGACTAAGACACACACCTACAGTGTTGGAATTAGTAGATAGGTCTCATGTCAAACCTGAGTACATGTTAGAAGACGTAGTGATTACAATAGATTCTTGGCGATATCCTGTTGACTTCCTTATTTTACAAACTAAATCAAACCTGGGGGGGCATCCTTTAATCTTAGGAAGGTTGTGTCAAGCCACTGCAGATGCATTCATAAGATGCAGTTCTAGGTCTATGATCATTTCTAATGACCAGGCCGCCAAGAATCTTAGCCCTTACCCCCCAGCAAAACCAGATAGGGATTCGATAAATCCCTTTTGGGATGAATTTGAACCAGAGTCAAATCACTCACAACCATTTCTCACCCTCGTGAACACGTAGTACTTTAAGAATGAAACGGAAGATGATATCATAAGTGGTTTTATTAGTAATTCTCCTTCTATTACTTCCATTGAAGACTCGAGGGAGGAAGATGTTCTAGAAGATTTGAGACTTGAACAAATGAAGACTACTCAAAGTATTAACAATAGTCCTATTGAAATAGAACTAGGAAAATGTCTTAATGTCAATCCAAACTTGACTGCTGAGCAAAATAGATTGTTGTTACAATTGTTACAAAAATATTAAAAGGTGTTTGCATGGGAATATACGGATATGAAGGGTAACCATCCTAGCCTATGCACTCATCGCATCTATGAGACAACTGCAGCGATTCATGAACCCAATATTGAAAGAGGTAGTAAAAGAAGAATTGCATAAAAACCTGAATGCCAACTTCATTTATCCCATTTATGACAGTCAATGGGTATATTCGCTTGTCATTGTCCCAAAAAAGAATGGAAAATGGAGGGTCTATGTGGATTATAGAGAACTTAACAAATCCACTTAAGAGGACCATTTCCCCTTGCCATTTATAGACTAGGTCCTTGATACCTTGTCCAGAAAGAAATTTTTCTCATTCTTAGACAGGTTTAGTGGGTACAACCAAATACAGATTGTCCCGGAAGACCAAGATAAAATGACCTTTACCTGCCCTTGGGGAACTTTCGTATACAAGGTTCTTCCTTTTGGACTCTGTAATGCACCAGCAACTTTCCAAAGGGTGATACTAGAAATTTTCTCAGATCTATTGAATGACTGTCAAAATTTCCATGGGTGACTTCACACCCTAGGGGTACACCTTGGCAATAGCAATAGTTAATTTGGAAAAAAATTTAGAACGATGTGAACAGACTAATGTTTCTTTGAGTACAGAGAAATGTCTCATGATGATGAATGAAGGGATCATGTTGGGACATCTTATTTCAGCTAACGGATTAAAGTGGACCCTGCTAAGATAGATGTAATCTTGAAAATCCCAATACCCAAGACACAGAAATAGGTACTTAGTTTCTTGTGTCGTGCAGGTTATTATAGGAGGTTTATAGAAAAAAATTCAAAGATTTCTCCTTTACTTTCGTTACTTATGAAATATGCAGAGTTTGTATGGATAGGAAAATGTGAGCAGACCTTTGCAAAATTAAAAGATTGTGTATCAGCAGCTCCTATTTTGCGGGGTCTGAATTGGAATTTGTCATTCCATATAGTTGCGAACGCATCTGATATTGTTGTGGGAGATGTTTTGGGCCAGTTGGAGGACAAGAAAACATATGCCATTTATTATATAAGAAAAAAATTGACTCCATTTGAACTCAATTACATAATGATTGAGAAACAATTCCTTGTAGTAGTGCATGCCATCAATAAATTTCGGCACTACATCACAGGATATCAAGTGTTTGTACACACTGACCACTCTGCAATTCATTTTTTGATGAACAAACTAGTCACTAATGGTAGGATTACACGATGGTTATTGTTGTTATAGGAATTTGATATAACTATCCTAGATAAACCTAGGAAAGATAATGTGGTGGTTGATTTTCTTTATAGGCTGAATGTTGGTAGTGAAAGCATGCCTATTGAAGATTCTTTTCCGGATGAATATCTTTTTTCTATTTTATTTCACTCACCATGGTATAAAGACATAACTAATTATCATGCTACAAGAAAAATTCCCCAAACCTATCCTACAGGGAAAAGAAAAGGATTATTCAACAAAGTGTTAGATACTCATGGATAGAAGGAAATCGCTATCACACTGGGCCAAACCATCAGATCAGACGATGTGTAAGGGAGGATGAAATTTTTGATATCCTTTGAGCTTGTCATGAGAAACCTTGTGGAGAATACTTTGCAAATAAGAGAACAGGATACAAGGTTCTCTCAACAGGATACTATTGGCCCACAATATTCTTAAATATTAAGAAATTTGTGAAGGGATGCGACAGCTACCAGAGAATGGGTCAACCACTCCAATCAGATGAGATGTCATTGCAACCTCAAATAGTTTAAGAACCATTTGAGAAATGGGCCCTAGATTTTGTAGGACCAATTATCCCATTATCTCAGCAGAAATCCTACATTTTGGTCTATACAAACTATGTCACAAAATGGGTTGAGGTGAAAGCATTAACCAGAGCTACAGAGCAGGTTGTTTCATACTTCTTGTTTGAAGATATTTTTTTCTACTTTGGAGTACCCAGAGAAATAGTGACAGATGGAGGGCTGCAATTTACATCTCATTTGATTCAGAACCTGATTGAAAAATACAAAATCTGTCATAGGATCACTTTTCCTTATCATCCACAACAAAATAGCCAAGTGGAAAGAATCAACAAGGTTATTGATGGAATTCTTACCAAGATCGTAGCTAGCCATCAAAGAAATTGGGTTGATAAACTTCCAAAAGCGTTGTGGGCATACCAGACTACATGGAGGAATATTAGAGGGTTCCCACCATACGAATTAGTGTATGGTAAAAATCCTTTGTTTCCTATATAATTTTAAATTAATTCATTAAGAACAACACTACAAGTAAATTTGGATCTTCCAACATCACAGAAACAACAGTTGAATCAACTTAATGAACTAGATGAGAAACGGTTAGTTTCCATTCAGCAAACAGACATTGTCCAACAACAAAGAGCTAGGTGCCATGATAAATTCATTAAAAAGAATAAATTTCAAAAAGGAGATTGGGCTCTATTATATGATTCAAGATTTAAGGATTTTAAAGGGAAGCTTTGCACCAGGTGGCTAGGTCCTTATGAAGTTGACACAGTCTTCGACAATGGGACTGTAAATTTACTAACCATTGGCAGTGCTAGGACACCATTGTTTGCTAATGGGCACCATCTTCGGCTTTATCACAAACCTACTTCAAAGGAATCATTCGTCAACATTGTCACAGATTCTGATCTTCATATTACGAAGACAGGGGATAATTCCCCTGTGTTGTCAATTTATTAATTCTCTAATAAGTGTAACAGTAAAAAACCAACTTCTGTTGGTAGCTGTTACACCCAACAATAAATATAATAAAAAACGAGCAATAAAAACATATAAATAAAAATTTGACTCTGAAAACCTCCCCTAGGGCACAGAAAGACTAATTGTGACAGCTGAAAACCACTATGTGGCAGCTGTTGCACATTTCTTTATCCTCTGTAACAACATTAGGTAACTAATGCATATTTTATTTTTATTTTGTTACAGGCTCTATTACAATATGTTTGTAAATTCTTTTTGTAAGTATTTTAAAGAATCACGTAAATAAGAAATGGTTGTAGAAATAGTGTGGAAATTGGGTCTGTTGTTACATGTGTAACAACTGTCAACCTGTAAGAAGTCACATCAGTGATTTTATCAACCGCAATATAAAAAAAGAGATAGTATTTGTCAATACTATGCTGCGGGAGCAATTCATACAACAGGCACATCATCGTTGGAATGAATTATATCACTGATCCTTGTCACCAGTCCTTTCTTGCCACATCATGTCAAGTACATCGTACAAAGGTATATCACTTCTACCCTCTATTTAACAATCATGGAAATTAATATGGTACCTCTTTAGATGGCCGAGGATGGATGTCACATTAAATTCGGGGGAGAGGACGAGTCATTTCGTAATCTATGATCTCGAATTTAAATCTGGTAATCATTATTAAAACTTTGTCATCATTATCCCTTTATTTAAATCATGCCAAGAATTTAAATGCATTTAACGCCACATCTCCATGATCTGGACCAATAATGAAACCATACCGTGTGCATTATGATCCTCCCTAACCCTAAATCCTCATTTTATTGCCTATTTCACTTCCCTAACATCAACCTCACTGAAGAATTTCACCTTCATTCCAAAATTCTCAAAGCAAGAGAAGAATATAGAGTGTTGGGATGGAGATGGGAGGAGAAACAATCCGAAAAGAGACCAATACGACTAAAGCATTGGAGAATTTCCTTAAGGCATGTCGGGTCTTTAAGGAAACGTGTTGGTTCAAATTTTTCGAATGGCTCAAGGGATCAAAGGAGTCAGTGACCATAGAATTTTCTCGGAACCTACATAGAAACCAAATAGTAGTTTAGGGGTTAAAGCTAAAAGTGACAGAAGAAGTGATTTCCCGTGTGACATCACTACAGACTATGAGGAAATGGTGGTTCAATAGAAAAATCAATGACCCCTCTCTTAAGGAAGAATTCATTCAAGGGGAGGAAAATTGGAGAAGAAGGGTAGGGGAATGTACATATCGTCACTCCCTCAGCTATGGTGAGATGTTTCCTTGTACATTATCAAGTACATTACCTGCAAAGGAAGGGCAACGATTGTGTTTAACTACTATTTTTCACTATTAAACCACCTGTGGCATAGGCAGCTGGTTAACCTTCCATATTTCTTGTTAGAAAACATCAGGCACATGTTTGTGGTAGTAAATAATTTTTCACACCTAGAAAATTGCATCACCAATCACGGACCTATTCAATTGATCATACTAGATGCATTGGAATGACAAGGCAGAAGCTGGGAAGAATTCATGAGTATAAAGACAAGGACCTCCCGCAAGAGGCAAACTGAAATCCTTGACACCCCAAAGGAAGCAAGGGAGACCAGAGAACGAGGTCGATCTTTGGAGGGTAGGATCAAGAAAAGATCATTGAAGAAGCTGATAAGCGGCAGGATATGGAAGAAAAGGATAAAAGTCAGTTCATGGCCGAAACCTTCACCTTCATCTAGAAAAGAATTGATCAAGGACAGAGGAAAGTAGAAATAACGGGAAAAACTCCATCCGGAAGAAGACCCTCTGCCAGGTAAGGACGAGGCTCAATTTTTGCTACTTAAAATCAAAAATTTAGAAGAAGAAAATGAAATTAAGCAATTAGAAATAAGTGGAGAAAAAGCAAGGGTCCCAAGCTTAGATACCCTGGCAGAAGCAGTGGACAAAATGAGGGTGGATTTTGTACGAGGTACTGTGTATGCTACATGCACCATAAACCTAGTAGAAACCAAATAAAAAGTCTGTGTTGCGAGCACTTGATGGAAACTCAGACCGAACCATGGGAATTTTTGACACAAGAACCCATTGATGACGTTGCTGATACACAAGAACTAGCAGTTGAAATAGAGCATCCCATTGGTAGCAACCCGGGAGCTGATACACAAGAACCCACAGATGACACGGTTGTTACACAAGAAGCAGCAGTAGAGGAAAGCTACCCAGGAATGAAAAGAATAGGATACTACACAAGATCTTGTTAATGACGATGTTGTTACACAAGAACCAACAGTCAAAATAGAGCATCTCAATCCTTAGGATGTTGTTACACCCTCAAGTGATATTGCATGTGAAGGAACACAAGGTCCTGATTCGGGGCCTGGAGAAAATTTTATTGATATCATAGTTGCAGTAGTGGAAACAGCAGACACTCTTATTACAGGAAGGAGTGATCTCATTGGCGGCACACCAGAAAGTACTAAACTCACTCAAGGAGAAATGGGTTGAGAAGGAATTGGCAAAAAAATTGGAAACATGGGAAAAAGAGCTAGCTATGAAGAAGAAAGAAGAGCAGTTGCAGTTGTTGTAGTAGCAGGTTTGGGATTTAACGAATGATAAACACAACCTGCATGAACTTGCCCTAAATTTGTTAGGGTGTAGAAGACCTTCTCCGTCCTACCCATTTTTTCTATGGGAACAATTTTTCTTGTTCCAATTGAAGACAGTCTATGAAAATAGACCATATTTGGGTAATTCTACCCGAACCTTTTTGGACGTATTTTGTGCTTGTGATTTCCATGTTCAAAGCTTTCTTTGCGAGATTTTCCTTCATAATATAATTTGTGAGCATGTTAGTACACGCATGGTTGCATTTATTCTTTCTTATATGGGTGATCTGTAGCTGTGCGCCTTTATTTATTTTACGAAAAATTAGATAGAATTGCACATGGCCATGAAGACAGTGGACGCGAATGAGGAGAAGGCAACATTAATGATCCGGGCTTAACCAGGTATGGCTATAGAATTAAGACAACTTTTTATGAAATTTTTTAGTATTTCGAACTTCAAGGAACAAGTAGCCCTCTACAGGTGAAGAATTGTGAAGCTCTGCCTCAACCTTTTTATGCAGATCAAGATTCACGCACTAATAGGATGTCATAAACGCACAGAGGTTACTAGTGTAGGACTACAAGAGAGCGAACCATTTGGTTTTTAAAATTTGGTGGTTGTTGTTGTACAGGTCCTAGAGTATGCCCAGATTGTGGATCAATTTGGCACCTTTTAGATAGGACTCATGTTTAAGTATCCTTTGATTTGGATGTCAATGGAAGAGTACCAGCCTCAATATCAAATTTGTGATTATGAGGAGGAATCTTGGCCACATCAGCTGATGGCCACTCAAGGCTACAGGTCCGCTAAGGAGGACATGCTAACACCTATAATCTAACAAAACTACATATGAAGTATAGTAGCAAGCTCTGAAGTATTTTTGCATGAGGACATGCAATTGCTTTAGCTTGGGGGAGATGTTGGGTGCAAGTTTTGTGCATATTTTGGACACCCTTTTCTCCCTGTCCTTGACCATTTCACCCTGAACCTGTGGACTTTATATCATAATTACCTTTTTCCTTGTTATAAGAATCCATTTTTGTTCTCACATATTATTTTTCCATTTTTTTTAAATATGAATGAGGTGATATCTTTTTGATGGCTAACCGAGGCAATTATGGAAAAAAGTTCTTTGGCTCTATTTCTTTCAAGTGATGCTTGAAAGACTATGGAAAAAGGATGAACAACAGTGTGGTAGTTCACAAATGGGTTTTAAGTACTTGCTGTTACAACTCTTTTTGTTGTTACACCTCAAGCATTGTTGTTACACCTCGAATTGTTGTTACACCATGGGATGTTGACTACACCGCAATTGTTTAGGACTGTGGGCACTATTCCACTAGACAATTGTCGTAAAGATTGTATTATATATGGACGGATAAGGAGTCAAGGAATTTGTGATTTTAAGAAATGATGTAACAACAATAGGCCTTGTATTTATAACCTATTGTAACAATTTCTATTTTCTCTCAATATTGATCAGCATGAGAATTGTGAGATTCTCATCTCTTATCTGTTTCTTATTTTGGACATATAATTCTTATAAAGGGGACTCAGTTCCATGTACATGGGACAGAAAGTATCATTATTTTTCTTTTGTAATTCATAACCATTTTAATACAAAGGATAGCATTGTTGATGTTTTTACAGACGTGGTGTTGAGACTTTACTAATTCACATCTCATCCTTGTGCCCTACTAGGGAGGAAGGGACCTTCTCTTTAGAAGGGATTGCAATAGCAGCAGTAGCATAGTGGTAGATTAATTATTGTTCCTTTCAGTAAGTGTGAAATTATTTATATCATCGTGTAATTTGTAGAGTGGACTTATTTTTGTTTCCATATTTCTGATATGTTGTCACACATGATTGATTTGAACATAATATTCATCTAGCCAGCTTAGTTAGTGGTGTGGTGTGTGGTGCGCCTTTTCCTTGCTAACATGAAGTGTGGTTTCATTTCTGTAGATTTTTTTTCTTTCTACATGATTGTTACTTTCTACAATCAAATTCACCACATTTGTTTTGTCTTTTACTTTTACTCTTGGCTAAAGTGTATCGGCATAAACAATGCATACTCCTTCAAAATAAACAGACCTACCCTAGGTTGACAATTAATGGTTGCAATTCAGTCATATTAACAGTTTTTAAATCGGCTCAACAGGTGACACATGTCACCACTCATGAGGTGCTACGTGGAGCGATGACATCATAACGGAGGTCAACAATCGGAAGATTAGAATATTGCACTACTCTAAAAATTGCAATATTGTATTTCTCTGATAAGCACGATACAGGGAGTTAAAGGCGTATCAGTCGGAAGCTACAATATTGAATGCAAGAATAGAAGAGTTTGTCTCAAGAGAAATAACAACTATGAAATATCATTGAGTCAAGGCAGCAAGGAACACGATCCATAGGAAATGTTACACAGTAATTTGTCATTGTCCTCATCTCAGTCCCTCTGTTGTGTTATGTGTTAAATAAACATGTTCATATCTTCCCACTCATGAAAGAAGATTAAGAAAATGCTCTCTAATGCTGAAAATTGACCCTTATTCCCTAAGTTTTTGCCTCGTCACAAGTAAGCCTTTAATATATGCAATGATCCCTTGTCATAAACAGTCCCATCGCAACACTGTCGCAGGTGTATATTTGTTTCCCGCGACGGTTGAATTTTAGGGCCCAGTACAAGGCTTACAACTATTTATAGCAACGATTGGTTTGTATGCATTGCCTCCTTGCAATTTCATCGCTGAGACTTAGTTCATGACTAGTGACGATCCAGATTGGGCGAATTTTTTCAAATAGTCGGCCTTCTAGATGTCTCTAGATCCTCCTCTGAGATGGTGGTTCTATATTTTGTGCAACTTCCCTTGAGGATAAGCTCTCTCTCCCTCATTTCATGGAGACTCCTTTTCCTATAAAATCACTCACCATTGCTATGATCTGCTAGTTCTTTTAGTTGGATAGTGTTGCTGGTTCTTTGAGTTTAGTATATAGCTTTGTTGTGAGTGTGACAAGTGTGGGATTGCTAATAGTTTGGTATGAGGCTGTGGAATGCCTAAACTTTGTATTAAATCTTGTGAGTGAGAGAAAGATATTGTCTATTTGGGAGATCCATTTGAGAGTTAATGCTTGAAGAAACATATTGGTTGGAACCTCCAAGAAGGCTTGCGACGTCAAGACTTGGTTGTAAGCTTTTCTCTTGATTCATTTTAATACAATCAATGATGGTTTCCTATCTCTTATGTACATTTACTTGATAACTTATGATTTCTTGACTTTATAAGTAAATAGATCATTGGTGTTCTCAGTTACGTGCTCTGTTGTTTTCTTGTGGTGTTTCAGGTTGATTGCTCATTAAGGAGAAGGAAACGGAAGCTGGAGCAGTGCAACGGAACGTCATCAACCACCAGTTTGAGGTAGGCCTGCAACGATGACTATTTAATGGAATCAATTGTTGTTTTGTCTTTGATGTGACTAGGCCCACTCTAGGGCTAGAGGGGTTGCCTCTATCTATAGAGGGAACACTTTCCTACTTCACAAGTTGGCGAATCCACTGGGGAGTCCTTTGTATGTTTTTTCTCTTGTTTGCTTTTGTTTGGTTTTGATTTGGTGTCTCTTGAATTTTGGGGTTAAACCATTAGTTTTTTGGGTTACTTGGGTCAATCTGGGAAGTCCCCTTACTGTCTGGAAGAATAGTCTGGTGTTTTCTTGGGAGTTTTCATTTGTTTTCTATTATTTTTAAGCTCATCACTGGAAAAATATTAACAGGCGTGACGACGTCGCCCTGTCTCTATTTTGTAAACTTGTGTGTCGCTGAATCCTATCGTACAGTCACAACGATTCCTAAAATCGGCACGTCATAGAAGATAGGTGTACTCCTGCAAAGATGTCACTCTATTGCTGTGACTATTGGCTGATCGTCACTAGTTGTTGGTTTTACACCCACGACGATTCTTGTGTAAGTTGTTTTTACAACTTCCCCTCCTAAATTCACCAGTCTTGTTTATCCCCTGTTGTCTTCCTCTTCCACATCAGTTTGTTTTAATTGTCGTTGGTTAAAGGTACTGTCTCTTTAGTTTCATTGAGTGAATCTTGTGTTTTTAGGCCTTGTGACCTAGCTCTTTCAATTTTTTTGAATCATCCGTCCAGGTTGCTTGTCTATCCAAGGTTCATCCGCAACCGTCTTATTGATCTGCTTGAGGCTTTTCCGTTGCTTGTTTTCTTGCTCGTTGATTTTTAGTGTCAATTATTGAACCAATTTTTGATATTGATTCGATTTCTTCACTACTAAGCATAGATCACAATTGTTTGGATCGATTAGTTCACACTTGCTTGTTTGTCTCTTTAATTCAAAACAAAAAATTGCATTCATTTGATATACGAAAGTGAAAGTACATGTGCATTTCAAATTTTCATGTTTGATAAATTAGTAGTATTGATGCACTATAGGATTCGTGTGTTGATGCATTGTTTTCTTAGCACTTGCATTAGCTTGTCTTGGTTTTGTATTTGCTTGGGAATGAGCTTTCTACCCTCCTTTAAGTAGGTGTTCATCAAAACAATTGATGCTTTACTCATTCTAGTTGCATCCTAGGAATTGTTTCGATATACATACAATAGGGCCTGGAAATTTAAACCTAATCCAAGATCAACTCTAAAATAAATTGAATGAACTTAACAATGCATTGGAACTTAACGTACATTATTTAGAGGTCTATGCTAGAGACATGCTCTGGTATTGTTAAACCTAGTCACTATTGCTTTCACTTAAGGTTGGGTGATTCCTCCTTCTGTGACTCAATAGCTGCTAATACGGACTTGTGCTCCCAGTACCATCGAGTATATATTGGGAGACCCCACTAGGTTATCATCCTACATCCATAGGAAGTCATGTCTACTGCCTTGCAAACCGTAATGCACCGAACACAGTATTCGGTAAGATTGACTATCGTACAGAAAGTCCTTGGTCATTTTTTCTTTCATTTGATCACCAATGTGTATATGCAATTTTACAGGTTGTTTGGTAAACCTTTTGCCTAGTTCTCCGGGGTAGTTACTTTTGTTCCTTTTCGACTCCTTAAAAGAAAAGGTCCATCTGGGCACTTGTCCTTTCAGGCTCATTAAACCTTGAAAGAGATAGAGTCACCTTTTCATCCTTTTCTCGACTCTTGAAACATGAAAAGGTCAAGATTTGTTCCTGTGTCATAAAATTTACTGCCCACAAAATATTGCTGGTAACAGTTAGAGTTCTTTGTTACTGTTCAAGTGCTTTTCAGGCTCGTTCCTGATGGAAAATTTCCCCGCGTCTACCGGCCAAGGTCTTCCCCCAGAAGGGAACCCTGGTCTATTTCCTTCTTTTGGAAATGTCGTTGCTCCGTACATGGCAACATTGTCTTTGCCTGGGTTAACCATCGGTTTTCTCATTTGGTTGTTTTCAACCTCAGTGGTCCCAAGTGTCATGACTCTTGTTCCACCATCTCCTTCGTCTGAATCCCAACATGTTGATTCCAAGGTTGAGCCTGCGCCTTCTTCCCCTGTTTCTTCACCTTCATCTCCTCCTTCGCCTAGTGAAAGATTCACATCTAGTAACTAGGAGACTAAGAAGAAGAAGAAGAGAATGAAGAAGAAGAAGAAGTCCAATAAAAGTGACGCCACCTATGAAACTATTGCTCCGAGTACATCTCAGGTTGAAACACTTTCTACTCCTCCGCGGAAGGTTAAGTTTCCTTGTAAATTATGCAAGGGTAACCATCTTCTTCGTGATTGTCTTGACATTCCTAGGATCTTAGAAGTATGGTCACACGATCTGGCTCATCCCTGATCATCCTCTGAAGATCATGTATATGTTCAATCCTCAACTGCCAGCGCTCAAAAGAAAGGGAAGATTTGATTCCCCCGTAGACTGTGTGAAGGCAACCATCCCCTTCACCTTTGTCCACTCATGGATAAAGCTTCCACCGTTTTGGAAAGTCTTACAGCTTCTTCGCCCCGACTTCCCATTGGTTATCAGAGGCTCTCTTCAGACCCTCTCCCAATTGACAACGAGATTAACTTAGATTCTTCTCTTGTCCACCCTTCTCTTCCCGAACCTAGCTGTGCTTAGCCCGTTCCTAACCAACCATTGGTCGGAAAGAGTGTTGACTTGGATTCACCACTAGTGGTCCACTATGTTCCCGAAGAGCATCATGATCATTCTTCTCATGTTCTTCTCATCTCATTAGATTCTCTTGAGTCCGAGAATGACCCTCCTATCCCAGCTAATTCAGAGGGTCCTTCTTTGGTTCCTGTAGAGCCTGGGGGCATTCATATGATACCCCCACCAAGTAGTTTAGTCGTTTCCTTCGATTGGAGTCATTTGACTGCATTTCACCTTCCATCCTATGTGCCTTTCCATATTACAGTACATGCCTATGATAAGGAAATACCTGGCACTTTTTTGGATGAGGGTGCGTCAGTTAGCCTCATGCCTTTCACTACTTGGCAAGCTTACTTGGCAAGCTTTGGGCTCCCCACAGCTTGTACCGGTCACGCAAAATCTGTTGGCATTTCATGGAGGAACCAATCAACCTTTAGGGATCCTTCTGAAGTTTCTTGTTACTTTGGGAGGCAAAATCGTCTATATAGATGTAATGGTTGTCCAAGGTGCTCTAGATTTCAGTCTTCTCCTTGGCCATGACTATATTTATGCCATGGGGGCCCTTGTCTCTTCACTTTTCCATGTGGTTTGTTTTCCACACGATGGAAGAATGGTGACCATAGATCAATTATCGGTCTTTAGTCCCCTGGTGCCTCTTGTGTAGTTGTTGTCCCCTATCGGTTCTTGCTCACAAGCAGTACCTTCCCAGCAACAAGTCAATTATGTGGCTACCCATTCCATCTCTGCATCTATTGATGATCATGCAGATGGACTTGTACATCATGTCCTAGGGGTATTGGAACCCAATCTGTCATTAGTGCCTCATGACATGTATTCCTCCCAGAGTGCATTTCTTCCATCCCACGAAGACCTCTTGGGAGCCGTGTTCTCATGTGGCCCATGAACAGGAGCCGAGGATAGTTCTAATCTTGTGTCAACCTCTTTAAAAAATGAAGCAAGGAGTATTGAGGAAAGTTCTTGATTTTATGTCAACCTCGTTAAAAAATTAAACAAATGTCTGAGGAAAGTTCTTGACCTTGTGTCAACCTCATTAAAAAATGAAACAAGGAGTATTGAGGAATGTTCTTGATTTTGTGTCAACCTCGTTAAAAAATGAAACAAATGTCCGAGGAAAGTTTGTTCCTATGTCAACCTTGTTAAAAAATGAAAAAAATCCCTTTCCAAATTGAGTCCTTGATTAAGATCTCATAAAATCCAAGTCGATTCTTTCTGAGATCTCAAAAGTGAACCTTCATTCCATCCACCTAGTTGAATGCAATGAAGCTTCGGGGACATGCACCTTGATTTGATTCATTATGTTGGGGGCATGCGAACTTATAACAAGAATATTTTTTCATTTCAAGCTTGTGTAAACATGAAACCAAATCCAATCAAAGTTATCCATGGTTCAAGCTTGTGTAAACATGAACCCATACCCGATTTACATCTTCGTATTGTCGTTTTTATCCACTAAATTCTGCTAGATGAGCCTTGGTTGTTTCATTCCATCACCACCATCTCTTTGGCCGATCATATGCTTTCACTTGATTGTTTTTCCTTTCCTGAGGGACCGCAGTGATGAGTGGTTTTATTAGCCAGCCTCTTGACCATTACATGTTTTGAGCAGTTCCACCATTATCGGAACCAGTTGCTACCCTTTATACCACTCATTCCTCTAGGATGAGTCACCTTTAAGCTCTTTTTTGACTCATAAAAGATGAAAATATTTCTGAGTATTTTTCCCTTTTTGACTTTTTAAAGAGAATAAAAATGGCGGTCCACTCTCAGCTCTTTTATGACCGTATAAACATGAAAAGATCACCAAACTTTTGTTGTTTCGAGTTCGATACTGGTTATGAAATGACGTGCCTTCGATGCTTTTTTACTTTTTCAGATCACGACCACTAATTACGAAAAGTACTCCTTAATCGTGATGGTCAAGCGGTTCTCTCGAGAATTATTTTATACTTTTTTGGGCTTGAGGGACACAACTTTACGAAAAAGAACCCCCGTGGAGTTTTATTTTTCATGTCTTTTTCAAACTCTCTAAACATGAAAAAGACTTCGAGTTTTCCCTATGTCAGACTCGTTAAACCCTGACGAAATTGGACTCATCACCATGATGAGATTCAAGCTTCTCCTACCTAGGGCTCATTAAATTATTACTAGGTTGGATTCGTCTGAAGGTCGAACTTATATTACAAGCATATGCTATCCCCTTCAAGATTGTTAATAACTAGGGTACTCGCCAGCAATGGTGGGGGAAAATTTGGAAGTCATCATTGGTTATCTACGGAAGCTAGTCACCCTTGAACATCGACACTTTTTGCTTCTCGTCAGGTTGGGATATCCTCACAACGCCATTGGCCTTCCAGGGTTTTGGGTTGCAATTTTTCCTCATTCCATTTGATCCATGTTGTCTCCATCAGACCTTTGATCCTTTGGTACCAATATGCTTCCACACTCCGGAGTCGTGTCATTGGCATGTTCAAGAGTATAATCCTTCTGCAGTTCATATCCTTACCTCATCCTTTGATACTTTGTTTCACCATCTACCACTTGTTCCTTATCTCATGTCGTTGATGGGGGAAACATTGTGGCTCTCCTACGATGGATCGTCTCCTGTCGACACCAACTCATTATCCAGGAGATTGGTCTAGAGCTCCCCTTCAGTACCTTGGAGCTTGCATGCCTCAATGGTGAGTTCTTCGTGCCGGATGACAGACTTTCATCATTGGTCTTCGATTGGGTGATTCCACGAGTGTTCAACTTCAACTCATTTTTCACACTTAATAGATTATACTGGACAGTACCTTGAGAGCCATTAGCATTATTGGTGGTTTCTCTCACACTTGTTAACAATTTCATCATTGACCGGTAATCAAGCGACTTTCTATCATGCTTGACTTCAGCACATTTGTTCGCATGCTAGAATTTGTACTATGATCG
Source organism: Pinus taeda (assembly GCA_000404065.3). Taxonomy (NCBI): domain Eukaryota; kingdom Viridiplantae; phylum Streptophyta; class Pinopsida; order Pinales; family Pinaceae; genus Pinus; species Pinus taeda. The sequence goes on along the minus strand of APFE031118886.1, from coordinate 91,477 downwards.
ATTAGGCTTTCAAGACCCCGGACTACGATTACATATGTTCGAGTTGCGTGGATTGGTTCGTGATTACATACATAACTCTTTGATTGGATGGTTGTGACCATACCTAAGTCTTCATGGATGGTTGCGACCATATCTTTATCAGTATATATGGTCTTATCAACTGGGTGGCTGTGTCCATACCACAGACCAAGTTTCATATGTCTTTTGGATGGTTGCGCCCATGCCTAGACTACATGTATTTCACTCTTAGAGATATCAGTTGTACTTGCACCTACAGGTTCTTCAAGGTGGAATTCTAGTTCAGACAGTTTCATAAAGCATTTCACCCCTCCCACTCTCCCAGGCTTCATGCTTTAGGGGGCATCTGTTACACAATAATTTGTCACTGTCCTTATCTCAGTCCCTCTATTGTGTCATGTGTTAAATAAACATGTTCATATCTTTCCACTCATGAAAGAAGATTAAGCAAATTCTCTCTAATGTTGAAAGTTGACCCTTATTCCCTAAGTTTCTGCCTCGTAGCGAGTAATCCTTTAATACACACAACAATCCCCTATCATAAACAGTCCCATCGCGAAACTATCGCAAATGTACATCTATTTCTTGCGATGGTCGAATTTTAGGGCCCGGCGCAAGGCTTCCAGCTATTTATCGCGACGATTGGTCTGCATGCATTGCCTCCTTGTGATGTCGTTGCTGAGACTAAGTTCACGACTAACAACGATCCAGATTGGGCAAATTTGTTCAAACAGTCGGCCTTCTAGATGTCTCTAAAGCTGGTTGTTGGATCAGTTTGGGTTGCCCTTCCTCCTCTAGGATGGTGGTTCCATCTTTTGTGCAACTTCCCTTGAGGATAAGCTACCTCTCCCTCATTTCATGGAGACTCCTCCTATAAAATCACTCACCATTGCTATGATCTACTAGTCCTTTTAGTTGGGCAGTGCTGTTGGTTTTTTAAATTTAGTAGATAGCTTTGGTGTGAGTGTGACAAGTGTGGGATTGCTAATAGTTTGGTAAGAGGTTTTGGAATGCCTAAAATTTGTATTAAAGCTTGTGAGTTAGAGAGAGATATTGTCTATTTGGGAGATCCATTTGAGAGTAAATGCTTGAAGAAACATACTAGCTGGACCATCCAAGAAGGCTTGCGACATCAAGACATGGTTGTAAGCTTTGCTCTTGATTCATTTTAATACAATCAATGATGATTTCCTATATCTTGTGTACATTTACTTGATAGCTTATGATTTCTTAACTTTATAATTAAATATATCATTGTTGTTCTCGGTTACGTGCTCTTTTGTTTTCTTGTGGTGTTTTAGTTTGATTACTCATTAAGGAGAAGGAAATGGAAGTTGGAGCAGCGCAATGGAACGTCATCAACCACCAGTTTGATTTAGGCCTCTGAGAATGACTATTTAAGGGAATCAATTGAGGGGTTGCCTCTGTCCGCAGAGGGAACACTTTCCTACTTCACAGGAAAGAGTGTTGGGTCTTCCTTGAGATGATACAAGCCATCTCTGTGCTCTAACACACATCTTCAGTGAGATAAATGTAGGTATGGGACTCAGGAAGCAGTGTCCAAGTTACTTGAGAATTAATTTCTCAACATGGATCTCCGCGTAGTCAGGAAATGAAACACTACCAAGTCAATCTTTGTTTCTGTACAGTGACAAGAAACCAATAGTTGATCGCTCCTAGCTCCAGAAAGTGGGGAATTTTAGCAGTTAAGGTGAAATTTACAGGTGAACTGGCTGAAAAAATAAAGAGGAACATCATGGAAAACATGTGGCCTGATCGAAGGCCATCATAGGAATGGCAAGGAGATATTCCTCAACCATCATTCAATTTTCTTTATGTCTATTATTCTGTAATTTTTTCATTTTCAAGAAGGGAATCAAATCTAATTGTAATCATTTTGGGTAGCAGAACCTTCACATGTCGAGATGGTTATTTGATTAGACATTTATTTTGTAACTACTTTTCAAATCCCCCCCCGGTCCTTATAAATATAGGGAAGAAATACTTAAAAGAGGTTCCCAATTTCTGCATTCTAGAGGCCCAAATTCTACTTTTTCAATTTCTGAGCTATGTTTACAGAGAGAGTGGTTCCACTTTGGTTGAATTTTCTTGTTCATAAGGTTCTTGGGCATATACAATTGTTAAATGTGATGGACTAGTGATTTGGACTCCATCTTCAAATATTAATGAAGCAGTTTGGTTTATTCCAATCGAAGCAATGTGTGGTATGTTTTCCCCTTTGTATATCATTTCATGTATGTCTTTCCTCTACTGAAATTGTGTTATGAAGCTGTCGGTTTCACTCTCTCATGGTTGTATGTATGCTGCTAAGTAGTGAGAAGTACCTGTGTAAACACAAATTTACTTGTGTTATTTAATAGCCCACAGTACCTGTGTAATCACAAATTTACTTATGTTATTTGATGGCCTACAGTACTTGTATGTAAGCACAAATTTACTTATGATAATTGGTAACAAATTTATTCATGAGGCATAGATCTTGAGACCTTAATTCGCTCTGCACTTTTTTCTTCATTTTCACCTCCTCATTCTTCCATATTTCTGCTGGAGATTGTTGCTTAGGATTTTGTGTTATGTCCAGCCCTCTACATCGATTTCCCTCCTTTCCTTCCTCTTATTCATCTATACTACTATAACAATGTTAAATTGTGTATTGTTGTGTGTCGACCACCAGAACTATGCATTTCTCTTTGAGATTAGCCATATCTACCAGTTTTTATTTCGAACTATGTGTTTTCTTGAGTTTACGTTGGCGAAGTGATATTGAACCAATTACGTGACAAATGGGGTATAGAAAAATTCCCTTAGATAATATTCAAAAGCACTCCTCTCGGATGCCCTAGGCACTGGTCTCTTATCAACCCAGATGTTGTCTCTAGGAGGCTTTTATATCTTCTAAAAGAAATTGTGTGACAAGAGATATAAAAAGCTACAACATCTTTCTGGCATCATTGTTGAGGAATGAATCAGAATATTTTTCCCTAGGTACGACAATTTTTACATTCCCTCTGTCAGGTGAGCAAGGGAAGTATGGGTTGAAGATCTCTCACCTTGGAAATTACACTATTTGAATCTTATTGTAAACACCCTGGCGACTCCATTATCTATATCAATTATCAAGTATGCGGTAATTGTTTTACCTCAAGATTTAAAATGTTGCATGCTTGTTTTAGTTGTTGAATTTCAGGAGAATAATGGCATAAGGTCTAGTACTCAGATGTTGGGCTGATATCATTGGAAGGTTGACCTCACTTGGGTGAATTGAACCCTATGCATAAGAAGGAGTTGCATACAAATAAGATCACTATGTGAGTGTTTAATTTCCAGTTTTTAGAGTTTGTAGTTCTGCATTTCATTTTTATGAGGAAAGGACTCCTGGAAAATAAAGTTCCATGATATTTTCTAGTTTTATATATTTAATATATTTTTTACTCGATGCCCAATGGTGAAGGCTACTAGTTTGCAGGTTCTCGACACCTTGCCACCAAGGCACTATCCCCAATTGGAGCTAATGTTGTCACTTACTACAAAATGTGTTTCCAGTTGTCCCGAGTGTAAATGAGAAGAGAAGCTTGCAGTCATATTCCAAGCCATAGGAGGAATCAAAACCTACATTAGACACTCTCCATAGGGAAAATGCTCTGTACAATATTTCCAATGATATGTGGAAGTCCAAATATGGACTTCTAGATCAAAAGATATGGTCTGTTGAAGTTCAAGGATTGAAGCCTTAGGAAGGAATATCAGAGGTTTGATATATCAAAGGTTTGATATCAGAGGTCCAGAGATATCAGTGATCACAACATCAGAGCATCAACCATATCGATAATCACAAAATTAGAGCATCAGGCATATCGGTGATCGCAACATTAGAGCATCAGGCATATCAATGATTGTGTTATCACTTGGATTTTACCTCAGACTGAAGAAAGGCAACGCCAGGGTAACCACAAACCATGCTTAGCTAAGTAGCTAGCCCTACTAGGCCGGGAGAGGGCTCTCTCTGTAAGGATCTCAGTCAAGATGACTGGATCAGGTAAATGATATTAGGCTACGTATAGTAGCACGAATTTTTTGATTTGATTTTGGAAGGGGTTTTGTCGGATCAGGAGGAGCTGGACAGTTTAGGTCTGGGAAACTAGATTAGAATTGCAGGGTGTTCAATGGGGCAAGGTAGCCATAGGCTTTAGCACTCAAGGGCTTGATGGGATGAGATGTTTTAGACTAGTGAGAAGCTAAAAAGGGCATGTGAAAACCATGGATCCTTCTTAGACTACAGAAAACATGAAATGGTGAATGGTTTCCCAAGGCTAAGAACTAGTACAATGAATTCCTCCTATCAACTTCAAAACATTCAACTAGAAGCAATGAAATGATTAATGGAATACATAAAAAATATTATAGAATGACCACAGAAGAAGAAAATATGCTAAAAATCATACCACATGGATCCCATAAAAATAGTTGCAATTCTTATTAATCTCTTGCCAAACTGCTTACAAAAGGTGTACAATCAAGGTCTGAGCATCCAGATGAGTCCAACACTTTACAATAAGAAATAAGAATAAGATATAGACATTATTTCAACCTCCTCCCATCCTCAGGGGTCGAATCCCTAAGATGAGGACCTAATCTAACTGATACTGAACAAGAAACAGGAATATAGGCATCATTAACAACTTGCCTCTAAAAGTGAAAAACTGATTCATTTGAGCTCAAACTAACTCCTAGAGAAATGACTTTATCCTCTATCACTATTTTTCTATCATAATTACATGCCAAGTCATCATTTACAATGGTAAATCATCCACCATGAGAGAGAATCCATGATTACAATCAAAAAACTAGAAAAATACCAACCCTGAGCAAAATTGTCAAAAGTGCAACGCCACTGACTAAAAGCATAACACCACTTGCAAGTCCCTTTTGTAGGCCTTCCCAGCATCCAAATTGATCCCATGATAGCTCATTGGAAAGATTGTAAGGTATAAGTTCTAGAAAATCTTGCATTTTTCAATTTGGAGTTCATTTTCCCCGTCAAAAGCTCAATCTTCCAAGATTGGTCAAAATGTGCAGAATGAGGCTACCAAAATGCAGAGTGATATTTCAGTCAACTTTTGAAGGTCTTCCTCAACTCCAAATTGAGCTCATTATTACTCATTGGAAATATCTCTATGTCTAGTTATCATTTCACTCATCAAGTAAGTCATTTGATCACTCTAGCTAGAAGAAATATTGATTCTCCCAAGGTCACACCAAAAGTGCATCAACTCTCCTAAGGCAACACGACACCTGTGTAAAAAGTGAAGGAGGTTTTTCTTCCTTGGCATATTATGGATAAAACCCTCTCTCACATTTTCCAAATTATTCCTTTTTTGTCTGAAACATGTTTTGAAGAAAAATCGGCCCTATGTGTGGCAAATGATTTGTTCCTTGGAATGACTTATTGAAAAATGATGGAGACATAATGTGTATGAGTTGGAATGGCCTCATACTCACTGAAAGTACCTCCGTTATGCCTCATATACTCAGATGTCTTTGATTTCATATCCAACCCTAGCTCAATGGGTGAGGAAATTAGGGTTTAGTGCTTGTGGAAAATGATGATTTCGACACCCTTGGGAAAAGACAACTCCCTTTGGCATGCACTTAACCGTTTGAAATTTTACCCTTTCACTTGACGATTTCCTTTGAAAATTTGATCTTTTGATGTTCTGGCATCTTTGGAACAGAGTTAATAGCTTGGGATGGTGAAATTATTACATTTTAAAGACATAAAATTACATAATGAAATAAGCATTTCTCTTTACAAATCATCTTCACATGGTGAAGGGATGTTATTTGATCACCCTTTACTTGTTGGTCTTATGCAATGGAATGGAACCTTAGCAACCCTAATGACCTAACGAAACTTTGAAAAACCTTAAAGACCTAATGAGACCTTGAAGGACTGAATTTCAAGATGACATAATGACCTCATGACTGATAAAAATGGCATGATAAAAATAACTTTATGGATGATGTACAGTAAACAAGATATGAAACTATTCCAGAAAGTAATCACATTTAGGGAAGAGTGATGTTTTTTTACTAGGACTACCATTAGCGACTAATTTTTTGCATGAACTAGTGGAATGATAATAAAAAAAATTGAATCAGACCCTTAAAATGATATGGAAAGAGGATTTTTATCACTGATGGTAGGATGCAATTACTCACACTAACATCAGCCTTATTGGGGATGGCAGCTCCTTGGAGGTGTTAAGAACGTCGTATACCAAGTGCCTAACCATGTGGGCCAATACGGTGAAAAACTTAAATTGAAATGCATGACTGAAAGTTGACGACTTGACAACACGAACTAACTCTGAAGCTGAGTGAACCATGCTCACTTTTGTAAGCTTATTAATCACACCCTACTCTAATTGATCCATTCCTCACCTGATCAAGTGAAATGAAACCACCAATGCAACCAAGTAAACATTATGGTTGTTGTTTTAATTCTTCGCAAGTGCTTTCTTATGAGCAACAAGAGAGAACTACTAAAATGCAACTCCCATGAAAACTTGTAAACAGATCCAAATTTTCCCAGATTGAATAATATGGATTCTCTATCTGACTCCAGAAATACTGCATAAGAATATTGAAATTCATGTGCACTGGAACTTAGTTAATCCAATGGATTACTTTTCTTCTCCTCATACCATGAATGAAAACTTTCATCTGAGCTTTGTGACGAGACTCCTGTTGAAAATGACAAAGAAACAAGCTGTCGAATCAAGTTTGTATCAATACTTTTTTCAAGCTCAAAGTTAGCTAATGAAAAAGGACTTTGACTGCAGACATCATCCAACACATCAACTATTGATCATGAAAATCTTGAAAAGATTGTTGCAACCCATTTTCTCTTGGTTCCAATGAGATTGCATGATTTTCTACAGGTTGCTTATTTGAATATATACTATGCAAAATTCCCTTCAAAAACTGAAATGATTCAAAACATAATGGTGCGGAATCATATTGCATCATTTGATCATATGTTCCAGCTTCCAATTCTTCCTCTACAACTTGACATTCAATGGCATTCAGGGACTACAAATCTAGATATGAGAAGTCTTGAACAAGGATTTCATTGCCCTCTACATGGTCCAGATCAAAACTTATCGACGGTTGATTTTTGATTGCACAAAAGTTGTCTCTCATGAACTAAAATGAAGTAAAACAAAGAGGCAAAGATCCTTCACTCACTTCAAAATTTTCTGCACGTTCCTCCTCACTTCCATAGCTGATATGCATCAACTGATCACCGAGCTACTGAAAGTGAATGTCTTCCTTCCACCAACCAGCTGTTGATTTGTCTGCAAGACTAGCTTTTGTTTGGAGAACATAATAATCATCATACTAATCAAACTTAGGCAAATCATCAGTATAAAACACATCATCAAGCATACATGTTAGATCAACAGATCTCTCTTCTGTAAGCTGATCTATAAAACAATCATTATCATATCTATGACAATTGGGATAAGAAAGGAAATGTTTTGGATTAGCCACTTGTTCTTCTTGACTCAGCGAGCCATGGTCTTGGACATCATACTCATTCCTTGTGGTGATATTTTGCATCATCTCTTCCACTGCACTTACCAAAATGTCGAACTTTACCTCTAAAGATGTCGATTCCTCTGGATCTATGTTCTTCATCTCTTCTTCCTTCAAATTTGCCCTTCTAATCAGCAGATTAGCCTCTACATCTACTCCACTATTTTACATCTCTTCAACTGTTGTAAGGTTCCTTTCTCTTAGCTGAAACTCCATTTCTAGATCAAAGGAATCTGGGTAGTGTAAGAGAGCGGATCCAAGAGAAGGTCTTATATTAACAGGCATTGAACAATAAACTTGGTTAAATCTGGCAGAAAATTGTTGTACTGTCTCCCTTGGCTGTACTTTTAGCTAGTTATACTCTTCTAGAATCAAGAAAGGGTTCTGTCTAACCACCCACTTGTCGAGGAAAACTTTGACAAACTGCTAGAAATCTGAGATGCTCACATCAGGCAGGGTTTTGAACCAACTCTTGACTTTGCTTTGCAAAGAAAGAGAAAAAAGCCTAATACTGACATCCTCTTCATCAACTTCAAAAAGGTCAAGAAAATACTCAAAATTCAGTACATGTCTCTCATCAGTTATGTTATCACGTTCACCATCAAATCTTGGTAGATATAGGTAATGATTTTTAGGGAAAGTGTGGGATATAGGAGGTAAAATCAGAGGCTTGTATCTATCTGGAATTTTACAAGGTATAGGAGTATATGCAAAAGCTGTAGAATCAGTCTTTGTCTCTTTAGGCTCATCAGTTTGAAGACGGTCATCATAAGATTCAGGAAAAGGGTCTTGATCAAGATCAAAGGCATGCGAATATTTTGTATTCACAATCTTCAAAGGGAAAGAATTAAATGTAGGTCTAGGATCTTTTCTCAAACACAGTATACTTTGTAAAGCCTTCTTGATGTTCTCAAGGAAAGAGAAGAAATAATTTATAACAAAGAACATAATGTCTTGGATGAAATTCCAACTTGAATACTTGATCTTTCCATATTGTCCTTTCATGTTTCTGTTGGTCGGGTTCATCCTCTAGTGGAGTCCTTGGATCTGATCTTGAAACTGATTTAGAGTCACCAAGTGAATGATTTTAGCCTTCCAGTGTCTTATCATTCTCCACCATCAACAATCATATCTAAATATGAACTTGATACATTTTGTTGAGGAACATAAAACTACGTACCCAGTATGGTCACCACTATGTTATAACTTGATTGAACCTCAGGCTAAAGGAAGGCAATGCCAAGGTAACCACACTTAGCCAAGTAGTTATCCCTACTAGGCCGGGAGAGCGATCTCTCCGTAAGGATATTAGTCAAGATGATTGGATTAGGTAAAGGATATTAGGCTACGTATAGTAGCACGAATTTTTTGATTTGATTTTGGAAGGGGTTTTGTCGGATCAGGAGGAGCTGGACAATTTAGGTCTGGGAAACTAGGTTAGAATTGCAGGGTGTTCAATGGGGAAAGGTAGGCATAGGCTTTAGCACTCAAGGGCTTGATGGGATGAGATGTTTTAGACTAGTGAGAAGCTAAAAAGGGCATGTGAAAACCATGGATCCTTCCTAGACTACAGAAAACTTGAAATGGTGAATGGTTTCCCAAGGCTGAGAACTGATACAATGAATACCTCCTATCAACTTCAAAAAATTCAACTAGAAGCAATGAAATGATTAATGGAATACATAAAACATATTATAAAATGACCACAAAAGAAGAAACTATGCTAAAAATCATACCACATGGATCCCATAAAAATAGTTGCAATTCTTATTAATCTCTTGCCAAACTGCTTACAAAAGGTGTACAATCAAGGTTTGAGCATCCAGCTGATTCCAACCCTTTACAATGAGAAAAAAGAAGATATAGACATGATTTCAACCTCCTCACATCCTCAAGTTTCGAATCCCTAAGATGAGGAGCTAATATAACTGATGCTAAACAAGAAATAGGAATATAGGCATCATTAAAACCTTGCCTCTAAAAGTGAAAAATTGATTCATTTGAGCTCAAACTAACTCCTAGCGCAATGAATCTATCCTCTATCACTATATGTCTATCATAATTACATGCCAAGTCATCATTTAAAATGATAAATCATCCACCATGAGAAAGAATCCATGATTATAGTCAAAAAACTGGAAAAATAGCAACCCCGAGCAAAACTGCCAAAAGCGCAGCGCCACTGGCCAAAAGCGCAACGACACTGTCAGGTCCCTTTTGGAGGCCTTCCCGGCATCCAAATTGATCCCATGATAGCTCATTAGAAATATTTTCGCGTCTACGCTCTTGAGCATCTTTAATTTTTCAATTTGGAGTTCATTTTCCCTATCAAAAGCTCAATCTTCCAAGACTAGTCAAAATGTGCAGAATGAGGCTGCCAAAATGCATAGTGATATTGCAGTCAACGTTTAAAGCTCTTCCTTAACCTGAAATTGAGCTCATGATAGCTCATGGGAAATCTCTCTATGTCTAGTTATCATTTTACTCATCAAGAAAGTCAGTTGGTCAATCCGTCTAGGAGAAATATTGATTTTCCTAAGGTCACTCCAGAAGTGCATCAACTCTCCTGAGGCAACTGTATTTTTGACGTTTCTCTAAAACCATGACACTTGTGCAAAACGTGAAGGAGTTTTTTCTTCCTTGGCCTATTATGGGTAAAAACCATTCTCATGTTTTCCAAATTCTTCCTTGTTTGGTCTAAAACATAGTTTGAAGAAAAACCAGCCCTATGTGTGGCAAATGATTTGTCCCTTGGAATGACTTATTGAAAAATGATGGAGACATGGTGTGTATCAGTTGGAATGGCCTCATACTCACTGAAATTACCTCCCTTATGCCTCATATACTCAGATTTCTTTGATTTCATATCCAACCCTAGCTCAATGGGTGAGGAAATTATGGTTTAGTGCTTGTGGAAAATGATGATTAGGACACCCTTGGGAAGAAACAACTCCCTTTGGCATGCACTTAACCCCTTGAAAATTTACCCTTTCACTTGACTATTTCCTTTGAAAATTTGATCTTTTGATGTTCTGGCATCTTTGGAACACTGAGTTAATAGCTTGGGATGGTGAAATTATTACATTTGAAAGACATAAAATTACATAATGAAATAAGAATTTCTCCTTACAAATCATCTTCACATGGTGAAGGGATCTTATTTTATCACCCTTTACTTACTGGTCTTATGCAATGGAATGGAACCTTGGCAACCCTAATGACCTAATGAAACCTTGAAAAACTTTAAAGACCTAATGAGACCTTGAAGGACTGAATTTCAAGATGACATAATGACCTCATGACTGATACAAATGGCATGATAAAAATAACTTTATGGATGATGTACAGCCAACAAGATATGAAACTATGCCAGCAAGTAATCACATTTAGGGAAGATTTATTTTTTTGAACTAGGACTACCATCAATGATTAATTTTTTGCATGACCTAGTGGAATGATAAAAAAATTCTGAATCAGAACCTTAAAATGATATGAAAAGAGGATTTTGATCACTGATGGCAGGATGCAAATACTAACACTAACAGTGGCCTTATTGGGGATGGCAGCTCCTTGGAGGTGTCAAGAACACGGTAGACCAAGTACCTAACCATGTGGGCCAATACGGTAAAAAACTTAAATTAAAATTCATGACTGAAAGCTGACGACTTGACGACACAAACTAACTCTGAAACTGACTGAACCATCCTCACTTCTGTGAGCTTATTAATCACACCCTACTCTAAGTGATCCATTCCTCACCTGATCAAGTGAAATGAAATAACCAATGCAACTAAGTAAACATTCTGGCTATTTTTTTAATTCTCCGCAAGTGCTTGCTTATGAGGAACAAGAGAGAACAACTGAAATGCAACTCCCATTAAAACTTGTAAGCAGATCCAAATTTTCCCAGATTGAATAATATGGATTCTCTATCTTACTCCAGAAATATTGCATAAGGATCTTGAAATTCATGTGCACTGGGACTTAGCTCATCCAATGGATTACTTTTCTTCTCCTCATACCATGAATGCAAAATTTCATCTGAGCTTTGTGACGATACTCCTGCTAAAAATGACAAAGAAACCGATTGTCGGATCAAGTTTGTATCAATACTTTTTTCAAGATCAAAGTTAGCTAATGGAGAAGGACTTTGACTGCAGACATCATCCAACACATCAGCTATTGGATCGTGAAAAACTTGAAAAGACTATTGCAACCCATTTTCTATTGGTTCCAATGAGATTGCATGATTTTTCTACAAGTTGCTCATTTGAAGATATACTATGCAAAATTCCCTTCAAAAACTGAAATGATTCAAAACATAAAGGTACGGAATCATCTTGCATCATTTGATCATATGTTCCAGCTTCCAAGTCTTCATCTACAACCTGACATTCAATGGCATTCAGGGGCTGCAAATCTAGATATGAGAAGTATTGGATAAGGATTTCATTGCCCTCTAGATGGTGCAGATCAAAACTTATCGACGATTGATTTTTGATTGCACAAAAGTTTTCTCTGATGAACTGAAACGAAGTAAAACAAATAGGCAAAGATCCTTCACTTACTTCAAAAAAAAATTCACTTTACTTCTCACTTCCATAGCTAATATGCATCGGCTGATCACCAAGATGCTGAAAGTGAACTTCCTCCTTCCACCAACCAGCTATTGATTTTTCTGCAAGACTAGCTTCTGTTTGGACAACATAATCATCATGATACTAATCAAACTTAGCCAAATATTCAGTATAAAACACATCATCAAGAATACATGTCAGATCAATAGATCTCTATTCTACAAGCTAATCTATAAAACAATCATTATCAAATCTATGACAACTAGGATAAGAAAGGAAATGTTTTGGATCAGCCACTTGTTCTTCTTCAATCAGTGAGCCATGGTCTTGGACTTCATACTCATTCCTTGTGGTGATATTTTGCATCATCTCTTCCACTGCAATTACCAAAATGTTGAGCTTTACCTCTAAAGATGTCGATTCCTCTGGATCTATGTTCTTCATCTCTTCTTCCTTCAACTTTGCCCTTCTAATCAACAGATTATCCTCTACATCTACTGCACTGTTATGCATCTCTTCAAGTGTTGCAAGGTTTCTTTCTCTCAGCTACTACTCCATTTCTTGATCAAAGGCATCCGGATAGTGTAAGAGAGAGGATCCAGGAGGAGGTCTTATTTTAACAGGCATCGAACAATAAACTTGGTTAAATCTGGTAGAAAATTGTTGTACTGTCTCCCTTGGCTGTATTTTCACCTGGTTATACTCTTCGAGAATCAAGGGTTCTATCTGACCACCCACTTGTGGAGGAAAACTTTGACAAACTACTGGAAAATTGAGATGCTCGCATCAGGCAGGGTTTTGAACCAACTCTTGACTTTGCCTTGCAAAGAAAGAGCAGAAAGCCTAATATTGACATCCTCTTCATCAACTTCAAAAGGTCAAGAAAAGACTCAAAATTCAGTACATGTCTCTCAACAGTGATGTTTTCACATTCACCATCAAATATTGGTAGATATAGGTAATGATTTTTAGGGAACGTGTGGAATATAGGAGGTAAAATCAGAGGCTTGTATCTATCTAGAATTTTACAAGGTATAGGAGTATATACAAAAGTTGTAGAGTTAGTCTTGGTCTCTTTAGGCTCATCAGATTGAAGATGGTCAACATAAGATTCGAAAGAAGGGTCTTGATCAAGATCAAAGGCATGCAAATATTTTGTATTCGCAATCTTCAAAGGGAAAGAATCAAATGCAGGTCTAGGATCTTTTCTCAAATACAGTATACTTTGTAAAGCCTTCTTAATGTTCTCGGGAAAAGAGAAGAAATAATTTATAACAAAGAACATAATGTCTTGGATGAAATTCCAACTTGAATACCTAATCTTTCCATATTGTCCTTTCATGTTTCTGCTGGTCGAGTATATCCTCCAGTGGAGTCCTTGGATATGATCTCGAAATTGATTTAGAGTCGCCAGGTGAATGATTTCAGCCTTTCGGTGTCTTATCTTTGTCCACCATCAACAATTAGATCTAAATATGAACTTGATACATTTTGATCAGGAACATAAAACTACGTCCCCAGTATGGTCGCCACTATGTTATCACCTGGATTGAACCTCAAGCTAAAGGAAGGCAATGCCAAGGTAACCACAAACCATGATTAGCTAAGTAGCTAGCCCTACTATGTCGGGGAGGGATCTCTCCGTAAGGATCTCAGTCAAGATGATTGGATTAGGTAAATTATATTAGGCTATGTATATTAGCACGAAAGTTTTTATTTGATTTTGGAAGGGGTTTTGTCAGATCAGGAGGAGTTGGACATTTTAGGTCTAGGTAGCTAGGTCAGAATGCAAGGTGTTCAATGGGGCAAGGTATACATAGGATTTAGCACTCAAGGTCTTGATGGGATGAGATGTTTTATACTAGTGAGAATCTAAGAAGGGCATGTGAACACCATGGATCCTTCCTAGACTACAAAAAACATGAAATGGTGAATGGTTTCCTAAGGCAGAGCACTGATACAATGAATTCTGCCTATCAACTTGAAAACATTCAACTAGAAGAAATGAAATGATCAATGGAATGCATAAAACATATTAATACATGATCATAGAATAATAAACTATGCTAAAACTCATACCACATGGATCCCATAAAAATAGCTGAAATTCTTATTAATCTCTTGCCAAACTGCTTATAAACAGTGTACAATCATGGTCTGAGCATCCAACTGAGTCAAACCCTTCACAATGAGAAA